>PVJA010014478.1:23286-47427 GCA_004027025.1 Myocastor coypus | reverse complement strand
CTGGCCTTGAGCTCACTTTTGTAGCCCAGGCTGGTCTCGAACTTGCACCAATCCTCCTGCCTCAGCCTCCCCGAGTGCTGGGATTACAGGCGTGAGCCACCACGCCCGGCTACGGCTTGTCTTTTTTAAACAGGTAGAGAAAGGTATTCTTCAAAGAGGGCAGGCTGGGTGTCATGGTGCACTTCTGCAGTCTCAGCACATGAGAGACTGAGGCAGAAGGATCCCTGGGAGTTAAAGACCAGTCTGGTCTCCAAAGTGAGCTCAAGACCAGCATGAATTGCATAGTGAGACCCTGTCTCAAAAAGAATAAAGAATGCTACTGAAGCTAGTCCACTATGGATTCAGCAGTCTAAGCATCTGCATGACAAGCACAAGGTCTCAGTGTCGATCCCTGGGAAACAGGAAAAAAAAAGGCTAGATGGTGGTAGGTGAAGACTCAGCAGGTCTAGTTCTTTCACTTTTCTTTTGGGGGGAGTGTTTTTTGAGGCAGGGTTTCACTGTCTAGTTCAGGATGGCCTTGGAACTTGCAGAGATCCTCCTGCCTTCATCTCCCAAGTGCTGGGATTACAAGGATGCACCACCATGCCTGGCCAAGCCTATATCCTTTCTACCTCCAACCAAAAGGAAGAAGACAATCTTAGTGAATTTGAGATCTAGAACCATAACTCTCAAAAATGCTAATGTCACTGCTGCCAAGAGCAGTGGGTATGTAGCAGTTTTCCTTTCTATGCATTTTCCTGCTATGTTTTCCACATAACATATCTCACTTTTATAATAAGTCCTTAATTTTAAAATTAGCAGATTACTACCTGGCTCCTTCATAAGTGTTAAGAATACAAAAAGAATATTGACTTTGGATCTCACATTACCAAGCATGGCAATTCCCCGAGTTCACAGCAAGATGGTGATGGCTCCTGTGCAGGGTGCTGTGAATACAAACAGGCACGGAAGAAGACAGCAGTGAGACTCCCTAATCCTCCCCCTCCTGGCAAGATGTGGAGACAGTTGGACACGCAGGTGACCAGTCCCAGGCAGGACAGGGTTCCCAGGTTGGTGACACAGGGCTGGCAGCAGATCAGGACCCTTCAGGCACACACTGCAGCCTCCTCTCATTGCTTCCTGAGAACTCAGTGGCTGCGACCCTGGAGTGGGTGCTTTGCTGCAGTCCATGGGTCACCTCATAAATCGCAGGCCCAAGCCCTAGGAGAGGCCTCGCCTTCTAGATTCTGTAGCCGCCCATTTGACATCCCTGCTTCACAGGGGCAGTTGTATCAATACTTTCTCTTTTCTCTAGTCTTGGTATGCTGGCATTTGTGGCATTTTTGATTGTTTTGTTTTTATTCTGTGGTCCTGGAGGCTGAACCCAGGACCTTCACGTTGAGCTACATCCCTCACCACCTTTTTATTTCAGGACAAGATCTCACCAAGCTTCCCAGGTGAGCCAGAATTCTGTAGCCTCCTGCCTCAGCCCTCTTAGTGTATGTATAAAGCCTCCGCTGGCCATGTGTGGCCTTACAGACCCTCTAGGAGCTAGCCTGGCCTAAAGGTGGTAGCTACTTGTACAGCAAGTCTTTAGTAGGCAAGCCCATCAAACCTAACCCTTACCTTATGAAAATAACAAGCCAGAGTTAATAGGCATGGCCAGCATTAAATCAGCTCAGGGCCCAGTACTAGGCTAGGGTGGCCCCTTTATTCCTGAGTCCATGAGGACTATTCAGAGCAGCCAGTCCTATGCTGTTCACCCTGCTCTCAGATACTGCTCAGCAACAACTCCAAAGGCTCCAACCTCAGTGCACCCTACACTGCCATTTCTGTCTCTGGACAACCATTGTCAGCTACACCTCTGCATGGGAAGCAGAAACACGGCCTCAAAGCCATCGCCTTCCCTGTGCTGTCATCTCCTTATGCAGAAACCCCAGGAGTACAGGGAGGCACATTTCCCAAGCCTCTCAGGGAAGGGTAGCCACAAGGCACTCTAGCTTTTGGGGGAACTTCCCTGATGGAAGCATCTCTAGGTCTCGCAAGGCAGTTAGGTCTCTGAAGAAGAACTGAGTCTCCAGCCTACAGTATTAAGCTTTCACCCTGACTTCTCAGAGATGTTAGGGAAGCCAGAAACGGGTAGCCAGAGATAGGGAATTCCAAGCATACTGGACTATTTTGGCTACAACTGCTGCACTTAACCAATCTCAGCAATTTCTAGCACTACTGAGGGGACTACACCAGAGAAGCAGTAAGAATGAGGAACATTGATGGGTCTTTATTAGGAACCAATACCATGCGAGGGAGGGGGATGCCCAGAAACTAGGGAGAAACCCAAGAGAAACTCACACCCCTCTCCTTCTTTCTCTCAGCTCTGAACTTAGCCACGATGGAATTCAATGACAGCAGCTTTGGCATAAAGGAGGATAATTGGAAACCTCTCTTAAGGTAGTTTACTGGCTATGTATATGTAGTAGCATACAGGAACACTACTAGTATTCATTACTTGGTATTTGTTTGCCACTGCTGCAGCCTCCAGAAGCCTAGCAGAAAGGGTCTATGACTGCTAGGATTTCTGGCAGTTTACCAAGACTTTTAGCTGTGGATTGTCTGTTCCTCCCAGAAGCTTAGTTCTTTTCCTGTGCATAGCAGGTGCCCTGTGGTGGGAGCTGGGGATGGGCATTAATCTAGGCCCCTGGGGACAAGGGAAGCTGGCTGTGCTTAAGCTCAAGGCCGTATCTACTGTGGTGCTATTTTGAAGTAACCAAATTGCTTTTCTAAAACCTGTTTTGTCCTTTGCCCAGTAAAGAAGTGCTCATTTCTAGTGGTCTGATACTCTGTACAGAAGTAAATCTACCTGCTCCCTACATGTCACTGGGACTTGCCTGCCGCCTGCCTCTGGCCAGGAGCTTCTTGGGTCTGGACAGGACAAGGAGTTGAGCATTGGTTCCCGGAAGTCTACCTGGGTACCCAGTCTGACCAGGAGCTCATGGAAGACAAAGCGAGCTGGAGCCTATGGGTGAGTGGGCCTCAGAGTCATTCAGCAGATGCCTGCCAAAGGCGTAGGAAGATAAGCGAATGGAGCAGTGTCTCCACAGGCACTGGTGCTCAGGTCCAGCAGACAGGTGCCTACTGCCAGCTGAGGTTCCGCAGGGTGCTCAGGGCACCAATGTGCAGGAGGAGGGCAGGTGGGGACACACTGAGGATGGCCTGGTTAGAGTCTGGAAAGTAAGGGCCGGGAAGATAGCTCAGAGGCATAAATGCCTACCTGGCAAGCGCAAAGCCCCAAGCATGATACCTGGTACCAGAAAAATAAATAAATAAATAAATAAATAATCTGGTAAAGTGAGAGGAAGCCCAACAAACTCATGTAAACAAAATCCCATTTTCGCTGGGGCTTCAGAAAAGCATTGGCTATGAAATGGTTTGAGGATGAAGGTCCAATAGAAAGGTCTGCAAGGAGCAGGTATGGGTGAGAACGGAGGGTGAAGGGTGACACTTCCCTGTCAAAGGCAGAGGAGCCTGGGTGGACACAGGCAGGGTACGAGACCCCTATGGTGCAAGAAGCTGAGGCTTGGCCAGTGGTGTAAGTTGTCAGGTCTACAAAGACCAAAGTCACAAAGATAAGACTTAGGCTTCTACCCTACCCCCAAGGTCACTAAGAAAGCAATGGAGACAGTGCTCCCAGTAAGAGAACAACCCACTGTGTGCCACACACTTGCACAGGGCTTCAAGAACTCTAGCTCTCCAGGGGCTTCCTTCAGCCCCTGCACCTCTTCCTAGGCTTCCCACCTTAGCCCACAAAGCCCATCTTCTTCCCACAGCCCACTAAGCTATGTGCGACAGGGCCCCACCTGCCCTCTAAATAGCAGCGCTCTCACTGTTTTGCTTCTCCTCCAGGAAGCTGCCTCTAGTTTCATTCGCTTGCTTTAAATGCCCATCAGGTAATACTGCAGCCTGTTCTTTGCCATACTATTCATCTCTCCATTGTTCTGTCTTCCAGCCTGGACCATGAGCAGGAGAATACCTGGTTGTTAACTTGTTAGCAGTTTAACTTCACCAGGGAATGTTGTTCTGCCCACTGGTATGCCATGATTTGTAGAGCTAGGAACATCTGCTGCATGGGTGGTAGGTAAGCAGTAGGGTGGCTCTCCACTGTCAGACTCTGGGCTGTGGTTAAGTATTCAAAATTGCATATTAAAAGGGGTGTGCCGGGCGTGGTGGCGCACGCCTGTAATCCCAGCACTCGGGAGGCTGAGGCAGGAGGATCGGTGCAAGTTCGAGACCAGCCTGGGCTACAAAAGTGAGCTCAAGGCCAGCCTGAACTGCACAGTGAGACCCTGTCTCAAAAAAGACAAAAAAAAAGGGGGGGGGGGGTGTCATCCCGGCACCCTGAGGCTTAAGCAGGAAGATTGCTTGGAGCTCAAGGCTGGCCTGGGTTACATAGTGAGACTCCATTGAAAACAAAATCTGTATATTAAAATCATTAATGAGGAAACTAGACCCAGGAAGCAGGCCCCATGTGTTAGTGCCACTTCCCAGGGCCCACCAGAAACTCATTAGACCCAGCAACCAGGCCCAGCATGTGAGTGGAACTTCATCCATCAGACAGGCACAATGTGGAAAACTGCCATAGAACTTCCTGCAGAGAGGATGGAGACAAGACCCACCCGGCTAATCCAAGAGCAGAACATCTTACCACGGTAGAACAACAGCTTCACCTCCAAGGGCTACAGCAGAAACAAGGGGAGCACAATAGCCAGACCCAAGCCACACCCACCTGGTTGAGTTTGAGCTTGGTAGATCCAGATCTGGCACTAAGGTATGAACTCTACCAAAGCTCTACACCAAAGTTCAGAAGGCAGGGCTATACAAAATGACAAATAGAAGGAGCAAAATACATTCTCAGGCTCCAAGCCCACCTAGAACAAATGCAGGAGACAATAGCATAGAAGAAATTGGAAATCACACACCTGGAATCTCTAAAATAATCACATTTAAAGTAAAGAACTGCAGAAAGGTATAGAGGAAATCAGATCAGAAATTTTTTTTTTTCCAGAACTTTTTATTTATTTTTTTCTTGTTTCAGAACCTTTATTTGTTTATTCACTGATTTTTATGGCTGGCTCAGCCTGCCCAGAGGGCAGGGCTGGTGCAGCATGTGGTGCCAGGGATCAAACTGCGGTCCCTGAAGCCGCCCAAGCTTTCCCAAGCAGGCGCTTTAGACCACTGAGCCATCCCGCCGGGCCCAATCAGAAATAATTTCTGAAGTAAAAGGAAATAACTATAATGAAAGAAGCACCTAAGTGCTTCTAAAGAAGACATTTAAAAAATAGAGAACAGAAAAATGATGGAATCCTTGAATGAGCAATATAGGAAGTAATAGAATACATGAAGCAGATTCAAAGTGCTATATAGGGGGCCAGGGAGATAGCTTTGTGGCACAAGTGCCTGCTTGGCAAGTGTAATGTCGTGAGTTTCAACCCCAGTCCCTCAAAAACAAACCAAAATTCTATACAGGAAATTAAACCTCAATCACAAGCTGGCAAAACCATTTCAATAAAAGTGAAAATAGACTTTCAGACCTTAAAGGCACCACTGCAGCTAGTGAAAAGGTAAGAAAAGATCTCTTAAAAACAACTAAGGGGGGCCTGGTGGGATGGCTCAGTGGTCTGAAGCGCCTGCTTGGGAAAGCTTGGGCAGCTTCAGGGACCGTGGTTCGATCCCCGGCACCACATGCTGCGCCAGCCCTGCCCTCGGGGCGGGCTGAGCCAGCCATAAGAATGAGTGAATAAACAAAGGTTCTGAAACAAGAAAAAATAAATAAATAAATAAAATTTAAAAAAAAAAAAAAAAAAAAAAAAAAAAAAAAAAAAAAAAAAAAAAAAAAAAAAAAAAAAAAAAAAAAAAAAAAAAAAAAAAAAAACTAGGATGGGGTTGGAGAAATAGCTCAGTAGAATAGGTGCTTGCCTGGCAAGTGCAAGGGCCTGAGTTCAATTCCAGGTCCTGCAAAAAGAAAAAAAAAGGGGAGGGGGGCGTGCAGGGAAAAATAATTCAACATCTGTAAGATGATGCAAAAATGAACAGTGTAAGACTAATAGGCATGAATGAGAAGGAATCAATACAAATGATATAAAAAGAATATGGGCTGAAGTAATAGCAGAAAACTTCCCAAATATGGGGAAACAATCTGACATTCAGGTAACCAAAGCACATAGAACTCCAGATAACAACCCATTTAAAACCACACACAGACATATAATAACCAAAATGCCAGAAATTCAGCACAGGAACAATATACTAAAAGCCACTAGAGATAAGAAACAGATACATTTAAAGGAAAATCCATTGGAATAATAGCAGATTTCTCTTTACAAACCATCAAGAAGTCATGGAGGGGCTGGCGAGATAGCTGAGAGGTCTAAAGCACCTGCTTGGACAAGCTTAGACAATCATAGAGACCTCAGTTTGATCCCCAGCACCATGTGCTGTGCTAGCCTCACACCCAGGGCAGGCTGAGCCGGTCAAACATAAGTAAATAAAGTTTAAAATAAATAAATAACAAAAAAAAAAGCATGGAGCAAAGCACTTCAAGTCTTGCAAGAAAAATTCCAGCCCAGACTGATATACCCTGCAAAACTCTCTTTCAACTATAATGAAGAAGTGATAGGGAGATAGCTCAGTGGAATATGTGCTTGCCTGGCAAGTGCAAGGGCCTGAGTTCAGTCCCAGGTTCCCCCCCCCCCAAAAAAAAAAAAAAAGTGAAATACTTCCAGGACAAAGAACAACTAGATAATTTCATGATGACAAAATCAACCCTGCACAGTCTACTAAAAGATATTCTAGAGAACAATCAAGATGATCACAACTTCATAAAGGAGAATGAAAGAACCCACCAAATAGAGCAAACAAATGCAGGAGAAAAAGAGATATACAACAGCAGTCTTTCAGCTATTCTTTTGTATACCTTGGCAGCGTATTTCCATCAGCATATTCTACAAATGGACTTCTGCACCCTATGGTTCATGATGCTGTCCAGGTCTACAGGGTGGATATCAAGGAAATAGCAGTAGCTCAGTCCCACAAGTGACACCTGGCCACCAGTAAGCATCATCGACACTGTCCATGTACATGATATGCTAGAACTTTGTGTGCTATTCTATCCCAAGGTGTTAAAAATTCTGGTTATATATTTTCCATCGCAGTATTTATGTTTGGTTTGTTTGTTTGTTTTGTCTTTTTGAGACAGGATCTAGCTATACAGTTCAAGATGGCCTTAAACTCACTTTTGTAGCCCAGGCTGGTCTCGAACTCACTTCAATCCTCCTGCCTCAGCCTCCCAAGTCCTGGAATTATAGGCATGTGCCATCATGCCTGGCTCTATATTATGCTTTATTTTTAATAATTCTCTACTACCATGGAAACTTCTTCTTAGTTAATATTTTTGTATATATTCACCTATTCAAATACTATGCAAGTACTCTGAGTTGATTACAGATTCATACATATGATACACATTCTGGCCTCTTAAGTTAGACTCACAATTTGATTTGAATTTTGGAATATTGTTTTGAAATATTTAATTTTTAATTAATATTTAATTTTCTGAGTATTATATAATTATTGTTTTTGTTTTATGATTCATACTGTATCTTTGACTTATAATCTACCTATAAGACATGGCATATTTTTCCTAGTATTAGAAACTTTAACAAAAACATATATATATGTATACACAGGAGAGTTAGGATGGATATACAGCTACCTTCTCTTAGTTCATTGAGAATAAAAATTTGTCCTAATATTCTTAGGACAAGATATCAGGCCTAAGGGCTGGGGAGATGGTTCAGTGGTCTGAAGTGCCTGCTTAGGAAAGCTTAGGCAACCGCAGGGACCATGGTTCAATCCCCGGCACCACATGCTGTGGCAGCCCCACCCTCAGGACAGGCTGAGCCAGCCATAAAAAATTAAATTAAATTTAAATTTAAAAAAAAGATATCAGGTCTGCATCTTGTCCTCTGAATAACTACTATGAAGACAACAATATGCACATTATTAAGTATTGTAACCATTCTATTAACTTGTTTTGAAACTGTTTCATTGCTATTTTATCTTTTTTCTTATAAAAGCATTAGTGAGTTTTCACTGAAAAGCAGAATAACAGATTTAGAAGAAGAGAGGAAGAATCCCTTGCTGTGAACAATCTCTAGCCTAATGAAAGAATTCCAGCTCATATGAATTTCATCAACAGCAAAAAGCAAAATGTAAGGACAGTTCCCTAGAACCGTCACAATGCTGATCTTCTTTATAACTGTCATAGGAGCCTGGTGCAGGCATACCTCCTTGCATTGCTTTACTTTATTGAATTTTGAGGGTACTGTGTGGGTTCGGAAGTCTGTGACAGCCCCATGCTGAGCCCGCCCGAGGGCCTCCGCTACCCGGTATCCCAGGTCCACTTTCTGTCTTCCCATATTCTTTTTTTTTTTTGCGGGACTGGGGTTCGAACTCATGACCTTGCACTTGCCAGGAAGGCACTTGTGCCATGGAGCTATCTCCCCAGCCCCTGTCTTCCCATATTCTCACTGCTGCTCCACCTGCTGCAGTGCTCTGTGACGAGTCATCTTCCCTATTACTATTCTGATTTTTTGGAGGTGTCTCACACCCTAGTGTAAGCAGGAAAGTGTAAACGCTTGCAGGATGCTGACTGCTCCACCCTCGCAATGTGCCTGTCTCTGGCCCTCTCCTGGGGCTCCCTACTTCCTGAAAGAAAATGCTAAAATTAAACCACCACTGCCCCCACGAGGGCCCCAGCATTCTCTGCGGCGAGAAGGACTGGAGAGCCGCTTGGATCAAAAGCTGGAGGGACAAAGCCTCTCGAGGAAGGCTTGCTCAGAGCCCAGACAGCCAAAGCCAGGAAGACCTCTGCCACCCACTGTGAAGTGCAGAGAAAAATGGGTAGGAAGTCAGGATGCTTCTCCACAGCCGCAGGACAACGAAAGGGAAGCTAAGCTACTGCAGGAATGGGCAGGGTTTCACCACCACCCCACCACCACCCCTGCAGAAGACTGAACCTGCTACAAAGGAAGGCCTGGGAGCCTCAAGCTGCAGAAGAAAGCTGGAAGCCAGCTCAGGTGGCCTCCTGCAGCTAGGAAAGAAGCCATTGCCAAAGGAGGAAGTGGGAGAGAAGCAGGCGACCTTATTGTATAGTTTTCGCATTTATTTTCATTGGCACGCATTGACAATACACAGTGATTTCATCCTTCCTCCAAGTCAGCCCATGAACACCTGTCTTTTCTCCTCCCCTTTCCCTCTCCCCTGTCCCCCTCCATCTCTCCCTCTGCTTCCCCTTTGAAAAAGACCTATCTCCCTAGCTCCTATCAGCTACCTTTACGTTGATAAATTGCAAACCTGAGTGCTAGGACCACAGACACGTCACCCCGCCCCTCTGCAATGAAGTAGGCTCTGGATATCTTTTAAAAATAGTGCTATTATATATTTCATAATCTATAATACAGGGTGAATGAAGTTTGACATAGACTATAAAACCAAAACATTCTTATGATTTCCTTTATAATGATAACTGTTTGTCCCTATGGCCTGAATCTGTACCCACACTAAGCCTGCACCTAGAAAATGTATGTTGCCTAGCAGATGTTGTTGAAAGCTAACAAGTAAATATTCAGAGATCTACAACTCATCACAGGCACAAAGAGAGATGAATTTAAAACGATTCCGTGTCTGGCCCTCCTCACTTCGCCCTCCCACTTCACAGGTGCAGATCCCACCTTCCCCCCTTCTAACAGTGATTACATATCTGTGCGCCAGCCACTGGGCTGCCTTTCACTAACTCTGTGTCCTGCCACTCACTCTGCTCAGAATTTTTGAAAGGGCTCCTTTCATTAAAAAAAAATAATAATAATAACTTTCAGCTTTCTGGTTCAGTTTGGCCCCAAGTAATGGGGTTGGTTAAAATGCACATTTCTAGACTTATTCAACACAGGGTCTAGATCCATTTTTCTGAGGTAAGTCTCTGAGGTGTGCATCTTAAGAATCATTCTAAGCGCAGAGGCAGGAGGATTCTGAGTTCATCCCTGGTCAACTTAGTAGCTTAAGAGCACCTTTCCTAAACTACAGTAAAAAAAAAAAAAAAAAAAAAATGGGCTGGGAACATAGTGCTTATGCTTCGATCCCTAGTACTGAAAACAAACAAACCAAGCAAAACACTAATAAAGAATCCAGAAAGCACTCTCACATTTGATACAAGTGGTCCAGGATCACACCACTGCAGCATCCACCTTACGGTGACACACCTTGCTTGGGCAGTGTCAGTCTGCCACTCCTGCCTCTGGTCCTCCTCCCTCTCGGGCTTCTGCTTCCACCCCAGCTTTCCCTCTGACCTGCACTGCACTCTGTACAAAGCTGCACCCCAAGCTGCCGAGCAGCTGCTGAAATCTACCTGCTCCCTGGGAGGTCCAGAGTGCACTGTGATCTATAGTGCCACAGCCCTTCACACCTGTGGATGCCTGTGCCAATGTGTGCATGACTGTGTATGTGTGTGTGTCCCTGTATACATGCTCAGAGTTTTCACAATTTATAGCAACACTGGACATCAACATTTGGCAAGTTCTCCTAAACCACAAATGTCTTAAACTTAGGGACCCTTCATCTGTCAGTGCTGAGTGTCTTCTGTGGTACACAGGAGTGGTTGAGCCCCTTCGTAGGCATCCTAGGTCACACAGACAGTGAAATACCCAGTCAGAATCTGAACTGTCTTCAGACTCCACATATAGACATCTTTCCAGGCACTGCTCTGCCTTTTCTATGACTGAAGTGTTTGTCACTTTCCATAGTGTTGTGCCTCAACTGTAGTGCTGTGTTACTTCATATTTTAAAGACCATAAGAGCCCAACATGGGAAGGCTGAGGCAAGAAGATCACTATGAGTTCAAAGCCAGCTTGGGCTACATGTCAAGGGCAGACGAAGCTATGTATCCAGACCCTGTCTCAAAAAATCAACCCCTCCCCCCCAAAATGAGAAGGACTTGGGTGTGGTGGCATATGCCTGTAATCCTAATGCTCTGAGAGGCTGAGGCAAGAAGATTGCAAATTTGTCCTCAGCCTGATCTACTGAGTGACTTAGTGGAATCTTGTCAGAACACAACACAGGAGAAATAATAAAAAAGGCTGGGGATGTGGCTCAGTGCAAAGGTCCTGGGTTCATTCCCAAGAGCAAACCAATATAAGCAGCCCTTTACACTTTCCTCCAAGAATACACCCGTCTAGTGGAGTTAACTCGGTCTGACCAATTTCTGTATTTCCTACATGCCCTAGTAGTATATCTGGCACTTAATAGGATAACAAAATTAAAAGCGACTGTTAAATGAGTAGCCAAGATACTCATACAACAGACAATACTAAGCAGGGAAAATCTCAAATGCGGATGAACCTCCTGCCTTTGTTTTTACTTTTCTTTTGCCCCCCCCCTTCCTTTTTATTTTTTATTTTATTTTTATGTATTGTAGTACAGGGTCTACATGCTCTCACTACACAAATCGGACTCGTAGTGAAAAGACATCATACTTCCGCAACACAAACCAGCTCCTAGCTTTTGGAGCGCTAGAGTCTGACGTCACAAATTGGACCTCGAACTACAAAACCCAGCATGCAGAGCGAAGAAGAGGCGGGCTTTTCTCAAGACGACCAATGATTGGCGGATGTAGGCGCTTCCTTCCGGTAGGAGGTTCCAGGGGCGGGGATTGGGAGGCTGTTTCCGGGTTGGGCCGGCTCCATCCGGGAGAGATTTGTGGGGGTGCTCGGGGTCCCCAACCCGCAGAGGAGATGGATGAGGACGGGCTCCCGCTCATGGGGTCAGGCATAGACCTGACCAAGGTTTGTAAGAGACGGAGCTGAACTTCCGGCCACCGGGGAGGAGGATGGGGAGCCGCCGGGGGAGACGCCACTCCTCCAGGACCGCCCACCGCGACCTGGCGGGTCCTCGTCGCTGCTAGTCTGTGGCGCGACCGCGGGCAGGTCACCCCGAACGTGCCCTCCCGAGGCGTCACGCGGGTGTCACCCCGAGCGGGCCCTGCCGAGACGTCAAGTGTGTGCGCGGCGGCCGGGCGGGTGTCTCCCTTGCGACTCTTGTTTGTTTTACACAACGCAGGTGCCCGCGATCCAACAGAAAAGGACAGTGGCGTTCCTAAACCAATTTGTGGTGCACACCGTGCAGTTCCTCAACCGCTTTTCCACGGTGTGTGAGGAGGTAGGTCCCGAGAGCCCGGTGCCCAGCACAGTTTACGAGCACCAGTCCCTTTTCGGGAAGTAAAACGGGAGCCACCGTCCCGTCCTGTCACGCACCCCAACAAACGCGGTGCTGTCGCCAGTGGAGGCACCTGTGGGGACATCTCGGTCGGGCTTCTTGGGACGTTGGCGGACGAAGGAAACGAAATGTCACAGTGGACGCTTTTTAGTTTGAAGTTCGTTATCTTACTCCCGAAAGATTTACCTTTGATATTTGACATTCTTTGATCCAAAGATGGCAACGGGAAAGCGCCTAAAACGTAACTTTGGTGTCAGAGCTCATTGTGGAATTAAAAATACCTCTGCAGGTGCCCTGTGACTACTGGGAACCCGTTAAGGGTTACGGACCAAGTTGAGCGGCCCCTCCCGGTCTTTTAAAAAAGCTGGATTCAGCACCTAACACCACAGACAGGCTAAAATAAATTGTTAAAACGTTTACAGATAGATTAGACAGATAGGATAGATAAAATAATTTTTTAAAAAGTTTAAAAGCCTGAAAAGGAAGACAATGAGCCCATAAATCACAAATGAATTTAAGAAAAAACATCCTAGAACTTTTAGATAATTTTCAGGGGAATCAATTGAACATTTTGACTTCAATAAACCCCAGCGTTAGCAGGTAGAGGTTCTGCTAGGTGTTAAACTGTAAAATAAAACACGGAGACAGGAAAACCATCTTCACTTGTCCAGGATCCACCTCTTGTTGCCTCTCCTCATCAGAATCTCCTGTCCTCTCACTGAAACAAGAGTGAAGGGACTGCGGAGATAGCTCCGCGGCACAAGTGCCTCCCTGACAAGTGCAAGGTTGTGAGTTCAAAGTCCAGTACCGCAAAAAAAAAAAAAAAAAAAAAAAAGATTGTGAAATCTGATCTAAGGTAGACTAAGGAGCTCCTCACAGTAGTGGTAACAGACCCACCCACTTAGACCCCTGCTGCTTCTCCAGAATGTAGAACTAAGAAAATTCAGTTTCACAGTGAATGTAATCATTATTCACCACAAACACTTACTAATAACTTAAAAATTAAGAAAAAAGTAAACCAAAACATTTCCCCCTTAATTTGTGTACTGGAGGGGCGGAGGAGTATTTGGAGAAAAGACTGACCTAGGGTGGTTGGTGGAAAGGAGTCAACATTTCCTCATAGTCCTTATGGCCGGATTAAATATCAAGCCCACACACCTGGGAAAGGAATTGGCTTACCCTCCAGCAGGGATGTCCATTGCTTTGTAAGCTTAGCGTTTTAAAGCAGGGAGCATAAGTGCTCCTGAGCAACAGTTCATCAGAGACAACAGTAACCATCTGGTCCTGATCCCTTAGGAGTGATGGAGGCCTCCTGGTTGCTCTTTAACCCCTGTCTTCTTGCCACAACTCTTTTTACTGAGTCACTATTCCCTCCTCCTCCCTTGAGCTGGAACAAAAATTTGTTGGTCAGAAACCCAGGCAAGTTCGGTATGGTGGCATCCGCCTGTAATCCCTGCAATTTGGAGGCTAAGGCAGGAGGATCAGTGCAAGTTTGAGACCAGCTTGGGCTACAAAAGTGAGCTCAAGGCCAGCCTGAACTGCATAGTGAGACCCTGTCTCAAAAAGACAAAAAAAAAAAAAAAAAGAAACATACAATTTAAAGACAGAGTTGCTTTTCCTCCTTTTTAAAAGTGTGTCATCCTAACTGCCCACAGTGCATGGGTTCTTATGGTGCACAGCATGATGTGTTCATTTTTTCACATGTTAGTGAGTGGCAAAATCAGACTAATGCTTAGGTGATTTCACATACTGAAGTTTTTTGTGGTCAGAACTCTTACCTCAAACACAGCTTTCAGGGACACCATAGATTATCTTTACCAGAGGTTTATGTTCAATTTATTCCTTGTGTTTCCCTGCAATTTTGTGCCCCTTGGCTCACACGGCCCGACTTCCCGTCCTTCCCTCCCTGCTCTTGCCAACCTCTGGGAAGCACCATTTTTCTCTAAGGTCTACGTTTTTCTATTCCACGTGGAAGGGTAGTTGCATGATTTGTGTGTCTCTGTGCCCATCTAATTTCATGCAGCACAACATCCTCCACAGTCATCCACATTGTCACATACAACAGGATTTCTTTCTTTTTCACAGCCTCATAGTATGCCATGGAACACAGGCACCTGGTTTGATCTGTTTACCAGGAGTGCTCACTTAGGTTGATTCCATTCTTGGCCCTTGTGAATAATTCCACTATGACCATGGAACTGTAGTTGTGGCTTCTCCTGATTCATGTTGTGTCCTTGGGTACAGACCCAACTGGGAAAAGGCTGGGTCATTCAGTAGCTCTGCCTCACAGTGTTTTCCAAAAAGGACATGCTGTACTAATTTACACTCACACTAGCAGCACGCAGGACTCCCTGCTGCCTGCCTCTGTGCCGGCACTGGTCAAGATGATAAAATCACAGGGTCTCGTTCCAGTTCAGTCGAGTCCTGGGTTTATTATCTATTGATACTGGGGAGTGAGCCCAAGGTCTTTGCACTGAGCCACTGCAGCTGCAGCCCTTTTGATTTAATTCATTTAGAGATTTGTATTCTCTTTTGGAGAAGAGTCTCACTGTGTAGCCTAGGCTGGCCCTGAGATCATGGGGATGGCCCTAGAGCCTGCATCTGTGGGGCCAGGCCTGGCCCAGCCAGTACAGAGGTCACCACGGGCCCTGGGTTCCCCCTGAGCACAGGGCATTGTCGAAGACCCCAGGCAAGGTGGTGAAACCTGGCCCAGTACTAGTGACCAGAGCCAGGTGGAAGGCCCCTGAGGTGTGCCTGGTATCACCTAGGCTGCCACTGGTCTGTATACAGAGCTTGAGGCTCCCTCCTAACCCTGCCCCATGAACACTGCCCTGCACACTGTGCTACTGCCCTCTCTGGTGAGTCCTTCCTGGCTGTCACTGTCACCTGCTTTCCTTATCCATTAGGGTTTTTCCAGGACTTGGACTGCTGTCTGTGGGCAACAAGCGTGGATAGTCCTGCTGTGTGTGTGTGTGTGCATGCACGTGCATATGTGTGCATGCGCAGGGCTCCAGCCTTCTGCAGAGTGCATGTCATCAGCTCCTGCTAGCAGCTGGGGTATTCATGGGTGGAGAGCTGATGTGGGTTGGCTGTGGGCTTGCTACATGTGTGGCGTTCAGGGTTTCCCACGTTGAACGCAGGATGGGGGCACAGCACGGCTGTGAAGCCTGGGCTGACCTGGCCAGGGCCGCCATAGTACCTGCATGCTGCTCTGCATGCTGTGCACGGGCTGCGGCTCTTCAGATCTCCGATGCCAGAACTGCAAAGAAAGGTGTTGATTTAGCAGAGTGGATGTGACTGTGTGACGGTTCCTTAAGGAGAACACTAGGATGCCTTAAGAAGATGTAGCCCAGCTGGTGCCAGGGCAATGGCTGTGAACGCATATTGTCTGCAATAGCAGTGGGCACTTAGAAGATTCCCATGTTAAAATTGAGAGAACTAGGGGCCGAGGAGATAGCTCACGGACTAAGCACCTATCTGTCAGGTGCAAGGTCCCAGGTTCAATCCCCGGTACCTCATGCCGCACCAAGCAAGGCCCCAAAATCAAGCATGTTGGTGCATGCCTGTAATCCCAGTGCTGAGGAAGCTGAGACAGCAGGATCACTACAAGTCTGAGCTGTGTAATGAGACCCTGTACCAAATAAATAAGCTTTAAAAATTTGAGATAATTATTTATTGATAAACTATTCACAAATATAAATTTAATGAAATGAACTTATTGTGACAGTTTTTAAATCAATATTAATATTGGGAAGTATTCAAACTCAGCTGGCTAGATGCAGACCATTTATAGACTAATAATTTTATTAGGAAAAGACCTGTTGGACTGGCCAGATAGCTCAGCAAATTGAAGTGCCTGCTTAAGCAGACACAGGGGTCAGGGTTTCTATCCCCAGCCTGCTGTGCTGGCTCTGCCCCCCAGGGTGCAGTGAGATGGTGACTGAGACTGGATGTGGCGTCCTGTGCCTGTAATCCCAGCACTTAGGAGGCTGGAAACAAAATCACTTGAGTCTGATCTGTGTAGTGAGACCCAGTAGAGCCTGCACTAAGTACATTTTTAAAAAAGGACCCGTAATGGTGGTCAGATCCAGTTGGAACTTGGTAAAAACCAGCTGTACAGGGGGACAGTCATGGGTGTACCTTGGTGGGATCACAGCCAAAATCATGGAGCCATCCACAGTGTTTCAGAACCTGTATTTATATCTACAGAGCAGTTTCTATGAACGAATACCAGAAGTCATGGTTAAACAGCTTTGCAGGTGTTGAAACTTGATTGCATCTTTTTACTTATTTATTTATGTTATTGCCAGCTCAGCCTGCCATGGAGGTGAGGCTGGCACAGCATGTGGTGTCAGGGATAGAACCACAGTCCCTGCAATTGCCTAGGCAGGTGATTTAGACCGCTGAGCCATCTCGCCAGCCCCTTGGTTCCATCTTGTCTCTAGATCCTGCCCTGGAGATGCTTAGGCGCTCACCCTGAGTGCTCTGTACCTGGCATAGGAAAGGCTGTGATTCCCCAGCAAAGCAAAGCCCGCAGCACAGGTTCATGAAGAGCTGGAGCTTGGCATCCCTCTGCTGCCATCCTGGGTGGCTAGAGTTCACAGAGCAACCATAGCACGGGTGCCAGGCCATTTCTGCTGCCCTCTGGTCCATGCTCCCCAGGGCAGTACTCATCCCAAAGCTACATGGCCACATATCTCTATGACAGCTTGCAAAAAAACAAAAGAGGCAAAGTGCACGCAGCTTTGCTTTAGATGGCAGGTGGCAGGGCCAAGCACAGGGCTGCCCTTGACGCCCAGCCTCTGGCAACACCACCAGGACTGGGTTCTGGACTGAAGGATGGACTCTGTGTTGTCACCCTCGGTGTTCATTCTTCAGGGTGGCAAGGCACCACCACCTGTCGGGATCTTGATAGTGCTGCCCATGTGCCCACTGCACTGGCACCAGGCACCAAGAGGGAGCTGGCAATGTGACAGTGGAACCCAGAGCTTCCATTTCTGCCAGGCCTGTTCACACTGCCGAGCTGCTGTCCCAGCCCTGACCGGAGTCCCAAACACTGATGGCTCGTGTTTTAGGATGGCCGTTTTGTTTGTGTGGGTGTCATGGCTTATGTCTGGGTGTCCCCCTGAAAGCCTCATGCAGTCATAGGAGGGGCTTTTTCAAAGGTGGCCAGGTCTAGGATGTGATGCTGGCAGTAAGCTCATGATTGCTAAATTGGCCCCTGGCTCGGTTGGCACTGCCCTGATCCCCATAGCCTAGGTAGAGCATACAAGGGACACAGAAGCTACTGAATCTGCTGCTTGCTTTGCTACCTTCTACTCACTGTGAGCTCTTCTGCAATGCCCATGTGCCCCAGCACCCCACCCTGGCTGGGAGCTAGTGAGCTAGAGACTAAAACCTCTCCTACTGTGAAGGAAATACTTTCTTCCTTTAACTTTCAGTGTTGGATACTTTATTTCGGCAAAGGGAAAGGTAACTAAGAGAGTGGGTAAAATTGTGTTTGCAATGGGCAATTAGAGCATCAGAAACTCTTTGTTCTGGGTTGCCTTTCTGGTTTTGGTAGTAGATTGCTTCTCTCCCTTTTTCTTTTTTTTTTTCCCTCTTTTTTTTGGGGGGGTGTGTGGTACTGGGGATAGAACTCCGGACTTTCAGCTTGCCAAACAGGCACTTATGCCACTGAACTACTTCACTGGTACCTTTCTCTTTGCTTTTTATGTGAACTAATTTTTTTTTCTTTTAATTCTTTTCAGACTAAATTGTTTATCTTCCATTGTCATCCTGTTTTCTTTACAAACTTGAGAAGTTACAATTTGGGGCCAGGGGCCGGGGACATAGCTCCATGCACAAGTGCCTGCCTGGCAAGTGCATGGTTGTGAGTTCAAACCCCAGTCCTGCCAAAAAAAAAAAGAAAGAAAAAGAAGATTTGGGGCAAATGCTGTGTGCATGCAGTTTACTCACTGACCCAGGCAGATCCCATTGCTGGCCCACATCCTGCAGCTGACCCAGGCAGATCCCATTGCTGGCCCACATCCTGCAGCTGACAGTGACTGACTTGGACATTTTGGGCCCTGTTCTGGGAGCGAGGGCTACAGCAGTGGATGGAAGGCTGCGCTGCGATTCTTTTTTGTTTATATTCTAACCGCATGGATTATTGCGATGGTAATGGGCTTGCTAACTGAACATGTCAGGTTTTAAAAACTAGTAAATATGATTTTATAAATAACTAAAAATAGCTGTAAAGATAAGACAGTGCTTAAGTTCCCATTCTTACTCATGTAAATAAGACAGAATGTTAGAAATGACAAATACTTAAGCAGTTTTTATAATTTTTAAACCTGCCCTTTGTTGACATTTTAGACAGTTTTAATTAAACATTTTATTCTTATGACTCTGGTTTTTCTTTTGCAGAAACTGGCAAACCTTTCCCTGAGGATACAACAAATTGAAACGACTCTCAATATTTTAGATGCAAAGGTTTGTGTTTTTACAAAATTTATAGTATGAACCTATATCAACCTTAGTCCTACTTTATTTGCATTGGGAATGAGTTTCGTTTAACTCACACACCTATGAAGTAGTACAGTATTGAGTTTTGTAAAGAACTTGCAAAAGGAAAGCATTTGTTAAAACCACGAGCTGCATGGGCTCATGCACAGGGGCTGTGATGTCTTTCATTGTGCTGGTCAGAAACATAGCAGAGGCCAGGCATGGTGGTGCACACCTGTAATTCCAGCACTTGGGAGGCTGAGACAGGAGGATGGGTGTGAGTTTGAGACCAACCTGAACTGCATAGTGAGAACTTGCCTCAAAAAAGAAAGAAAGAAAGAAAAGAAAGAAAGAAAGGAAGGAAGGAAGGAAGGAAGGAAGGAAGGAAGGAAGAAAGAAAGAAAGAAAGAAAGAAAGAAAGAAAGAAAGAAAGAAAGAAAGAAAGAAAGAAAGAAAGAAAAACAAACATAGCAAAGAGTAATGTGCCAGCAGGCTGAAGTGTCCTAGAGTTCACCTCATGTGATGGATGACCTGAGGCTGCCTGAGCAGTTGTCCTTTAACAGCTGCATAGCACACTCATACGTGGTGAGGGGCGTCAGTTTGGTGTTAGACACTGCAAAAGTTGACTAAAAAGTGGAAGGCTGTTTTGATTGCAAGACCTAACATTTTTGGTAAATGACAGTAACATGTTTTAACTTCATTTCAATTTTTAAAACATTGTGCATTTGTTCTTCCTATTCATAAAGGCACTACATTTCTGTGACTTGATTCACTTATTGAAGAAAAAACATTCCATAAAAATGTGTAGTTTTTATGTGTCAGGTAAAAAAGTAATTTACATTTTTTTAAAAATGACCTAGGGAGCTGGGGAGATGGCTCCGAGGCACAAGTGCCTGCTGGGCAAGTGCAAGGTCATGAGTTTGAACCCCAGTCCCACAAAAAAAAAAAAAAGACCTAAAGTACTTGTTCAGTATTTATGAGAAAGAAGAAATGATGCTGGTATCTCCAGGGTAACAGCTGGCATGTCCGGCTGGTACTTCTCAGTGTTGCGGCCTGCGGCAGCTGTGTTTTCCTACAAACACTCCTCTGGGTGGGCGCAGGCTCTTCTGCAGCCTCATGCATAGCCTCTGTACTGAGGGGGGTACTGGTTGGCAGTGAGGGCTGCCCCTGAAGATTCAGTACCTCTGGCCTTTTCATTAGTTGTCTTGTGACTGTACGTCCTGTTTAAATGTTTGGGGTTTAGGGCCCGGCAGGATGGCTCAGTGGTCTAAAGCGCCTGCTTGGGAAAGCTTGGGTGGCTTCAGGGCCCACGGTTCAATCCCCGGTACCACATGCTGTGCCAGCCCTGCCCTCAGGGTGGGCTGAGCCGGCCATAAAAATGAGTGAATAAACAAACAGAGGTTCTGAAACAAGAAAAATAAATAAATAAATAAAATTTTTTAAAAATTTCTTAAAAAAACAAAAAATGTTTGGGGTTTAGGGCCAGCAAGATAGCTCAGAAGTCTAAAGCACCTGCTTAGGCAACCACAGGGTATCAGAATTCAATCCTTGACACCACATGCCATGCTGGCTCCGCCCTCAGTGTGGGCTGAGCCAGCCCCCAAGAATAAATAAATGTTTGGGGCATTCTTGTAGGTTAGAGTTGAAAGTCACAAGTTCAGTTTGCTGTGTTTAGTTCCATGGCAATAGTGTTAATCTGTAGAGTTAGTCAAATACCTGACAAACATGAATCACTGAGTATCAGAATAAAAGTGAGAGTTTGCACAGCTCTTGCAAATCTGAGGTGAAATGCTTAATGACTTCAGGCTGAAGAGCTGAAAGTACTATTCTTTGGTGTATGAGAAACTACATTTTTAGTACCATTTAAATACCCTATATAGGGGCTGGCAAGATGGTTCAGTGGTCTAAAGCACCTGCTTAGGAAAGCTTAGGCAACCACGGGGACCGAGGTTCAATCCCCGGCACCATATGCTTTGCTAGCCCCACCCCAAATACCCTACATATACACACACATGTGTATGTGCATGCATGTGTTTGTGTGTGCATGCGTATGTGTGCATGCATTGGCCAGGTCGGGCTTAGGCTATCCACGCAGTCCCCTCACAGCTGGGAGGATGAGAGGCACCGTGTTCCCCCCCGAATACCAGAGAGACAGCAGAGTGAGCTGCACCATGCATTCTGATGTAAAAGCAAGAGTTTTTTTTTCACATCCTAGATAACTAAAATTTAAAATATGGGCTAGCAGGAGGATTGCAAAGTCAAGGCCGGTCTGAACTATATAGAGAGGCCCCCTCTCAGAAAATGAAAACAAAAATAATAATGATGATAAAATGTGTTCTACAGAGTGTTTTTTTAAAGATAAAGTATTTTAAATAAAAATCTACAGCAACTTAAATTTTTTTTCTTTTTTTTTATGAGCAGAATAGATTTATTGGGAGAAAAAAAGCTCCTATCCAAGAGAGGGACAGAAGGGGGGCCCAAGCAGGTGTTCCCCTTAAATTTCTTTTTATCCTTGCATCATAGGTGGTAACAGTTGAAGCGTGGAGGCAGTGGCAAGGCTTATGCAGCCTACAAGTGCAGAGGGAGGCAACAGGCTTACCCCAGGGCCAAGGCTTTGGATCTTTATATGGGACTCTGTATTTTAAGAATAATTTTTAGAGCTGGGCCATGGTGGCATATGTCTGTAATCCCAGCACTTAGGAGACTGAGACAGGAGAATCTGTGCAAGTTCAAGACCAGCCTGGGCTACAAAAGTGCACTCAAGGCCAGCCTGAACTGCATAGTGAGACCCTGTCTCAAAAGACAAAAAAAAAAAAAAAAAAAAAAAAAAAAAAAAAAAAAAAAAAAAAAAAAAAAAAAAAAAAAAAAAATTGGGAGAATAACTGTTAGCTAAATTGTATTTGAGAAAACTTTAAAGAGTATTTTATTTGCGAATGTCTTTTATTTCTAAGTTTATGACAGAGTTAAAGATGAAATTTTATGAATCTATGGAATTCACACAGGCTCAAGACTTGAGAAACTGCCACTAACACACACCGAACACACACACAGCTCACACATACATTCCACAGGCACAGCCCTGCAGTCATGTCCACTCTGCTCCAGGTGCTGTCCTCTGATGCCAGCACTCGTTTGCTTTCCTCAGCTGGCGTCCATCCCAGGTCTCGATGAGGTGACATTGGAAGCATCTCCTCTAAGTGTCACAGACAGGTCCCACTCCGAAGGCACCTCAAAGCAGTCACAGGTATGTGTCCAGGTTCTGGGAAGCATACATGAATTTCTCAGTCAAGCCCCATACACCTGAGGCGTGGGTTGGAAGGTAGAAGTTAAGTGAAAGGAAACACTTTTAGTGGTGAGATTATAAGGCTTAATAGAAATTGAAATTTAAAGAAACTAAGCTGCTTTGGTTATTTTGATGATGAGATTAACTCCTGTTTAAAAAAAATGATCATTAGCCTAGAGGACTTCAATATAATTATTTCAAGTTCACTATGGGAAAATATCTTAATTCGATAATGTTTTACTACAAAAATTCTAACAGCCACAAAAATAGAATAATTCATTCCCATTCTCTGGTTGGTCACAATGCCTTCCCTGTCCTTGTCACTTACGGACGGGCACTGCAGGCACTGTGTTCTTTGACCTGCAAGACTCCCCACACACCTCCATGACAGTCTGGCATTTTCTCACATCACATGGTCCTGTACAAATGCTGTCCTCAAATTTGTCATGTGCAGTGCCATTCGTAGTGGCCCCTGGTGTCCTGCACTCTGTGCCCACTGTATGGGTCTCACCCGTGACTGGGAGAAGGGAAGACTCCATCTGTAACTGGGCAGCTGGTTCAGACTGCACTGTAATGTGCCCTGCAGGTGCTGCCAGGCTCTTGACATCTGCAGGGTGCTTGTCATGGGATGTCGTAGATGGTGACACTGAGAATGGTGTTATAGCTGGCCCTGAAAGGATGTGCACCATGTCACACTTCACTCAGCCCCTCCTCACAGCAGCCCTGGGGGCGGCACTACCAAGTGCACCATCCACATGTGACCAATCATGAGTGGAGAATGTTAAAAAAAAAAAAAAACTGCCTCTATAGTAGACAGACTTTGTGACCGATGCTCCCTCAGTAGTACAGCGGCCATCGAGCTGGCATTAGCACTGCCATAGGCCTTGTGCAACCCAAAGGTGGTGTGAAGCATTCCCAGAGCCTAGACTGTACAAATACCGTGCCGTGCCATGCTGCACAGTGGACACAAGCATCCAAGCATGTTAGCATCTGCAGAGGCCTTGGGACAAATCCCCCAGACCAGGGCCAAACACACTCTAGTGTCGTGGGCCTCGCAGAGGTTCACAGAGGGGAGATGTCCCTGCAGGACAGACAGTGTAGGTGCCACAGCTCTGACCCAGGAGCTCCCATGCTGTGTCACTCCGTGCTATCTTGCACCTCTGTTCAGGCCTCTGCCACAGCAAGCTGGGCAGTGCCAGTCCCTTGGGGAACACTGCGTAGGTGCTGTGTGGATGCAGACCACTCAGGTGATCATTGGCATTGCAGTTAGATATGGAGAGTGTCACCTCCACTAAGCTAAGGTGGTAAATGGCCTTTGGTGACTCTGACTCCTAGAACATAGATTCAGTATGCCTAAAGGTGGCCAGGTGCCACAGAGGAGTCCAGAAGCGCTCAGTCGAATGTGGGCACCAGCTTTTTCCTAAAACAGGGCATCTGTAAAGGATATTAAAGTAATCAGTCATGGTAGTGCCAACTATAATCCCAGCACTCAGGAGGCTAAAGCAGGAGGATCACGGTGACTTTGAAGCCAGCCTGAGCGACATAGTAAGTTCAAGGCCAACCTGAACTATGTAGTGAGAACCTGTCTCAAGAAAAAAAGAAAAGAATTTTCACTTTGTCTCCAGATTATTCTTTGGTAAATACTTGTGCAGTCATATATTTATATAAATATTTTAAATGAATCTGTCTAGCTTAGAATATTGTTTCAAGTGACCTTGTGAATGCAGTCTATAAAACATATTTTAGAATTTTATACAAGCTGGGTGTGGTGGCACACGCCTGTAATCCCAGCACTTGGGAGGCTGAGGCAGGAGGATTGGTGTGAGTTCAAGACCAGCCTGGGCTACAAAACTGAGCTCAAGGCCAGCCTGAACTACATAGTGAGACCCTGTCTCAAAAAGACAAAAAAAAAAAAAAAGAATTTTATGCAGTTGTGTTGGTCCTAGCCTAGTTATGATTTAGGAAATGTTAATAATCACAGCTGAATTTCTTAATTTGCTTTGCAAATTCATATTCAACTATTATATCCTCAACAGTTTTTTTTTTTTTTTTTTTTTTTTTTTTTTTTTTTTTTT
>PVJA010014478.1:0-23186 GCA_004027025.1 Myocastor coypus | reverse complement strand
TGCTCAGCTTAATAAGTTATCAGCATGTTACTATGTGTTTCCTCTTCATTGTTATTGGTATGTGTTATGTAAAATATTTTGAAATGGGCTTAACTGATACTTTGCATAGTTTCTGTCTAAGCTAAGGACAATTTTATTATCAGATAGTTTTGCATTAAATAATCACCCGTTTGTCACTGCCTCTAACCCATATGTATATCAAAAACCAAAAGCCTCCATTCTGGTTTTTGTACAGCTTTAATGGCTTAGATCTTACCATTATTCTCAGTGGAGCATCTAGTTACACAGGCTGAAATTAAAAGGAGGCCCACGAAGAGGAGAGTGTACTTCAAAGGGCAGCCAGATTCCAGCATGCGAGGCGGTGCCTGAGGAGCTTGGGGAGGGCTGGGTTATTGTGCATTCCCTGCCCACTGAGGGTCAGGCCGGAGCATTGCTATCACTCGCCATATTCGGCTGCTCTGACTTTGTTGTCCATAAATTTTTTAGAAACACACTTGGAGCTTGTCTTTTTTCTATTTAATTATTTTAGACTTTTTTCATTTTTATATGTATATTCGATGACTACACTAACTTTTTTAACATCAACAGTATAATGTGAGAGATCTAAAGGATTGGGTGATGTTTATTTGCTTCAGTTTTTGACAAGTAGTTTATTTGAATTATTTGGCAAAAACTTTAGCATATGACTCACGTTCATGTTTGTCTTTTTGAAACAGAGTCTCGCTGTGCAATTCAGGCTGGCCTCGAACTCACACTGATCCTCCTGCCTCATTCTCCCAAGTGCTGGGATTATAGGCATGTGCCACCATGCCCAGCTGAGACAGTAAAATTTTAACAGTATTTATTGATCTATCAGTTTTTTGGTCTTTTTTATGTGTTTAGTACAGGGTCTACAGGGTGTCACTACACAGATTGGACTCATAGTGATCCTCCTGTTTTCAGCCTCCTAGCAGTAGGATTAAAGGTGCACACCACCATGCCCAGTCTCAATCACTATGTCAGCATAGCCTGGGGACAAGGCCAGCACAACATGCTAGTATTGAACCCCGGCCCCTGCATCTGCCTAAGCAGGTGCTGTAATCTGCTGGGAAGTCTGGCCAGCTCTTATTGGCATTTTTGATTGATAGAAATAAATTCATTTTACTTATTGAAGGAAGTCCTCTTAATACATATATGTAGATACTGAGATTCACAAAAGTAAATTCATTCTACGTGTTCAGTTTGATAGAAAAAATGTGAACTTAGTACAGGTGTCTTAGCTTTGCTAAGCTAGCGCATTCTGTGCAGAATGGGAACACCTGTGTACAGGTACCTTTGCATCTGAAGACATCCTGCCCCAGTACAGTTACAGTGTTCAGTGAGTAATCTCAGCCATTCTTGAATAGTAGTACCATTAATAGTAATTCCATCACGCTGGGCGTGGTGGTGCATGCCTGTAATACCAGCACTTGGAAGGCAGAGGCAGGAGGATCCGTACTACAAAAGTGAGCTCAAGGCCAGCCAGAACTGCATAGCAAGACCCTGTCTCAAAATGACAAACAACAAAAAAACCCTCAAATTTGGGGCTAGGGAGACAGCTATGTGGCACAAGTACCTGCCTGGCAAGTACAAGGTTGTGAGCTTGAACTCTGTCCCTGCAAAACAAAAAAAAAAATATATATATATATATATATATAACAATAATAATAATAATAATAATAATAATAATAATTCCATCAGGAGGTAAAATGTACAGAGCTAAATAATTTTATCTGAAAAGTTGGGCTCTTTAAGAGTGATCGTGTCCACTTGGAGTACAGGGTGACACGGAGGAGTCAGCAGGGACGGGTGGTGGCAGGTTCCTAGGAAGTCAGTTCACTATTCACAGAGCAGCTGGCCACGTAAGTCTCACCAGCTGTACTTGGAGTTTTATTAAAGTATTGTATCCACAGGTATTCCATGGTTTGTATTATCACCCCAGGGACAAATAAAGTAGAATTTAAACTTAAAAATAATAATTTTTTAATGCTGTAAATATTTTTGCATTTTAAAGAACAGTATGTTTTGTTAAGTCAGGTGTCATATTTAAGTGTCAGTAGACATGTAAAAGTGTATATCCCATAATTAAACTACTGGATTTTAAATTTAGAAATACAATGCAATCTTCTCTGTTATTTATTGCCTTCTAATTGTAAAGAGAAAAACACCTATTTAAATAGCCTAATGGGGCCCTTTTTATGAACTGTCTAAAGATTTACACAAAATACTCTCTACAGCAGAACAGTACACAGGACCTTGGACCACAGGAAAGTGAAGTATCATCAGAAAATATCTTAACTGTAGCCGAAGATCCAAGATATGCCAGATATCTCAAAATGGTTCACGTGGTAAGCTAATGCGGTCTGTCTTCTCTGTCTAACAGCCTCATTTAAATTCTTTTTTGTTGTTGTTGTTATAGTATGGCTAGCTCAGCCTGCCCTGGGGGTGGGGCTGGCATAGCATGTGGTGCCAGGGATTGAACCTTGGTCCCTGTGGTTGCCTAAATTTGCCTAAGCAGGCGCTTTAGACTGCTGAGGTTTCATTGGTATTTCTCAGTCTAAGAAAACTGCTAAACAAAATAACTGTTTTCTAGTCTTTTCTTTTCTGCTTTACTTAATACTCTAATACAAAGTAGCCACAAGTCACATCTTTCTCCTTAAAAGTGAGTACACTACATTATCGTAGTCCAGTGTTGATTTGTGTAATTTTTCCTATGCTTTACCTAAAACATAGGAAAGTTATCCTTGCAAATCTTAGCTGTCTCAGAGAGAAATGGAAGTATACTACTCATTTGGTAAATCATCTGATTTAGCTTAATCTCAATAACACAAATAATGTTCTTTAAAAATATACTTTATTCTGGTGCTTGTCTCAGTGATCTGATTTACAGAAAAGAATGTAAGTCTTGTGGCCATGTGAGGTAATGCATTACCAGTGTGAGGTAATGCTTTTAAGATTGTAAGCCTTCAAAATTCATATTTTCCTCAGAAATTATGTCGTTTTTCCATTATGAATAACAGCAGAATTCCCTTCCTTGTTTTGACTGCAGAAAGCCCTCCTTCAAGTGGTAGACAGCACTAGTTATGTGTCACTTTTATGTTAATCAAAACATGACTGATTTGGAACGTTCTGTTATCGACTAAAGCAGTACTAATACTAAAGAGCTAAAGAACAGAATTGTTTTGCTGTCCCTGGCATATTTATCACCAAAGTAATTTAGAAGCAAACACTAATCTTTGACATCAGGAGCACACTGCCTGACTCAAAAGCTGCTGCAGACACAGTGCAAGCCAAAAGACCACATGAGCTTTCTCCACCTAGGGGGACATCTGTCACTTGTCACTGGCAGTCAGCACCCTGGGCTCTTTAAGTTTCAGGACCAAAAATGGACTTGGGGTAAAATGTATAAAGTTCCTTAGTTAATAAAGAGTGCAGATGAGTCCGTATGCATTTTCATCATAACAAGTACAGTTTCAAAGCTGTCACCCAGGAAAGCATAAACTCTAAACATGTGAAAAATGTGAATCTTTCAAACAAAAGAGAAGCTTTAAAATGACACATAAATCCTCTTGTGGCCTACCCAGTAGAAAGCAGGAAAACCTGTTCAGTGAGATCACTCCTAGAAGATGGTCTCTAAGGAAACCGAGTGTCACACGGTTTGTCCCTTTCACTATTTCACTTTCTAGTTTCTATTAACCGCAGTCAAGTCTACCGGGAAGTTTTCAGTAGAATAGCTGAAAAGTCAACGGTGCTTTCCTACTGCTGTCCCAGCCAGCCCGTGGCTCACAGCTCTTCACGGGAGGCCACCCCTCAGTCCCCGTGCTGCCTGGCTGTCCAGCCAGTCTCTGCAGGGTGGCAGTGCATGCACAGGGGGCTCAGTTGTGCCTGGGGTTTGGATGCCCTGTGGATCTGGAGAGCCACAGCTGTCTACCTGTCCTGTGAGCATTTGCTCAACACAGAGGCACTGTTGCAGGTGTTGTCTGCATTCACTCCCCCAGTCGCGTTCCTAGACACCATCTGCAGTTTCTATTTTGTTATCAAGTTACACTGGTTTTTACAGTGTATTAATATGTGTATAAAATTACCTTTTAAATGCTTGTTGTCTAATCAGTGTATCATCTCACTAAGAGAAGCTGGCATCCTTACAGGCCCCAGGCCAGTCCCTGTAGCATAGCCACTGCTGGCCATTGACCTCACCACTCAGCCATTGCACAGTTGACCTCTTTCGTGCTCTCAGGTAAATGTGGGCCCTGCTGCCTGGGACCTTTGCTGCAGCTGTGTATTCCACTATCCAGGCCACTACCCAGGCCACTCCCCAGGGTCTTCCTCAGTTGTCCTACTCCCTTCTTTCAAGTCTTGCCCACACATCCCTGTCAAGTGAGGCCAGCATCCTCTGGCCAACCCTGCTAACCCGTGCCCCAGTCTGGTCTCCAGGGTGAGCAGCTTAGAAAGTACAAGTTTCTCAGGCCCCGCACTACCAAATCAGACCCTCTAGAGTGGCTTGTGGCTGAGACCAGTGACAGTGAACCTTCTATAGCTTTCTGTGACATAGCCCTCTGTGGCACTTGTGCCTTGGGTTCTCCAGCACTAGCCCTGACCATACATTGTAAGCACAAGGTCTTCTGATTAAGAACTATGTAAAAGTAGCTTAAACTGTACACTACTGCTATGAAAAGTTTTCCTTTAAATATTTAAAAAATAATGTGACTTTTAAAAAGTAAACTCTGCCCCAACCCTTCCCACCTCCACTCCCTCACCCCCTACCCCCAGTGCTGGGCTCTGCTGTCCAGTCAGCTTGGGTGCTGCTCACAGGAGCACTCGGTGCTGTGGGCCCCAGCCCTGTCCCTGCTTTTAGCTCGCTTTCCTGGTTAGCTGGTCCTGCCTCCACCCATCCTTCCCAGCTCCTGGTGGTGCTGGCCTTCCACCTACCTGTCACCATTTTCATGGGTAATGCTCATGTAGGTCATAGCAGCCCACGGGTGATTTCAAGAAGGATGGGGAGACCCGTGTTTTACTCTGCCATCCTAAAGCTGGAGGTTCATCCAAGTGGGATTTCATGTTATTCTTCTTAGTGTGCCAAACTCACACGTCTTTGCCCATGCTTTAGTTCTTAGTGCTCCTGAGGTCTATTCTGTAAGCACACAAAACCACGGATTCTTCCCCATTGAACTACCCCCTTTCCACCGCTGAGTCTAGCTTCTCTGCTCTTGGTTACTGATGCTCGTGTTCTGCTCCTTTGTCTTGTGACCACACTTCACTAAATCATCCCAGGTTCTAACTCCAGCCAACACGAGGGCTGGGCGCGTCTTCACCACTGGCCTGTCCACTCCCTTCTGTTCATATGGAAGTCACTGCTTCAGCCTCCTGCTATTGTTCACTTACATTTCTCTCACCTGGAAAGCCTGAGCAGAAGAGCACTGTCCTCACGAATCTGTTCTCATTCAGACCTGGCTCAAGGTGCTCAGTTACTCTTGCTGGTGGACTTACATGGTCATGCACTACAGCTGTCCTTCCCAACTTTGTGTCACCTGGAAGCATAAATATAATTCCATTTCTTCATGGTGCTAATTTTAAATATTTTGTGGAAGCAAATGAAGAACAGAGTGAATGAAGTTGGCCCTCGTGGTTGACTTGAACCTGCTATTCTTTGGATAAGCTACCAGCCTATACATAAGTAGACTCGTTCCCCCGCTTCCTAAGTCTGTCATGATTGTCAGAATCAGAACTGGAGGGACAGATGCAACGCCGCCTGAATTAGAGAATGCATCCTATAAGTGGACTTGCTGGAGACCTGTCTCAATCCGCACCACCAACCTGTTCCACTGTCACCACTAGTGTGTCTGTAGTCCAGGAGGCCCTGCTCCTTTACATTTCCATGTGGTAGCTTCTTATCAGTTGCTCATTCTGTGGAGTTGTTTCACTCCTTTGAGTGGTATGGAGGACAGACAGGATTCTGGGGCATCAAGACAGACAAACCCACATGACCACCAGCCTCAGGAGCCACCCAACTCTAGCTAATTCTAAAGCTTCCTTCATTACAAAGTGCCTTAACAATACCCTGAAAGCTTCAGCTCTCCAAAGGAGAGTTAGATTTTTAAAACTACTTAGTGCTTCTCCACCTCAGACCAGCAACCGTTTTTACTGCTTACCCAACATTTCAGTTTCCATTGTTAATGCAGGAAAGGCTGATGGCAGCAAAACTCACAGCTTCCCTGTTGGCACAGTCTGCCATTGTTAGTGGTGGTTACAGCTGTTATGGAAGCCTACATGCAGTGCTAGGGAACTGTTGGCATTAACAAAGAGGAAGACAGTCCAGTCTCAAAAATGCCTGCCCATAAGAAAAGCAATAGACTTAGGCCAGGGTGTAAAAATCTGTACCTGCCATCCCAAAACTCGGCCTCCCTTTTCCCTTGAAGGGGAATCAGACCTTCTGCACACAGTGCCCTGATTGCTCTCCTGGCATGTGTAGATGAGCATCTGATGTTAGCCCCACTCTGTGGGGCTGCTTCCCAGTGCCACACAACCCCTTCACGATCCTGCAGTCTTTCTCTCATTTTTGTCCTGGACCTGTGTGAGACTTGTCATCCTCTCCAATGAAGGGAAGAGGAGAAAAGCATTTCTCAACTTTCTGTCTAAAGTAACCTTGAGTTTGCAAACCACCAGTGTAGTGATCACTGCAGATAGGAAGACTTGAAAAACCCTAGATCAGATGCGTGTTGGTGCCCCAGCATCCTCCCGACCAGGATGTGCTTTCTCCGCTTCTTCCTACACCCCCATGAGGATTCCTTCCCAGATCCTAGCCACTTCTGGAATGTGTTACCTTATAGTGACCCTGCTACATTTGTCACATACCTATAAATCCACTTTAGAACCTAATAATTTTAACTAATTACTATAGACTCCTTTGAACAGAAACCTAACACTGTCTTTCACTGGTATCATAGCAGTCTGCAAAGCAGTAAGTGACACTCTGCCTTGAGTAGCTGTGCCTTTTGTGTTCCACCTCGGTCACCATCCAGAAGGTTTCCACTTGGAAAAAGCAGCTGCCACCCTGCAGACTGGGCACCTAGGTGTGCACTGGGCCTCTCCCCGCCACCCCCCGGGTTGGCACAGTGCACCAGAACTGCTTCGCTTCCTCGGGCCCTGGTTTCTTTATACATAAGACCAGAAGTTCCTTCAAGATTTATGGCCTATGTTAATGGTCCTCAGACTTGGATATTGTTATTAATGAAAGTTCCTGCAACACCTTCTGGCATATTCTGGGGGTTTCCTCCTGTATAAGCAAGTTTTACTAAGCCTTTTCTAGGTGAGTAGTCCTGCTGTGTCACCAGTGTGGCAGAACACTGAGGCTGAGCTAGTGCCATTGTCGTAGCAGTGTAGCACGCACGCACCTTTGCGACTCCGTACTGCTTTTCTGACCTAACTGTAATTAAGGGCATAGGTCACTTTTCCAGCAGTTTGCCCCCTTCTTACGGGCAGAACTACTTTGCCAGTAGTAAATTGGGCATTGGGAACGTACAGCTTCCCTGTTAAAAGCTAATGAATTAAAATTGTTTAAAACCAGTTTGCTAAAACAGTCTCTTCAAACATACTTTCTGAAGCTCTGTTTACTTAGGCCTGCTTAAAATGCAAATTGAACAACCTCTGGTTCCAGTTGCTCTGTTGCTGTGCCACTGGCCTACAGAAGTGACTTCCTTCACTTCAGGGCAGAGTGACTCCATGTGACAGGGTTGCTGACCAAGAAGTCACACACCTGCACCTGCTGAGACCAGCCCAGCAGAGCCGAGGGCTCTTCAGCCTTCAGGCGAGGGGCAGTGACCATGAAAGTAATCAACATCCTGAAACTTTTTGGGTAATACTGCTTTCCATGGTCTAGAATTCCAGGGTTGGCTCCTTGCCACCAATCAACAAAGTAATGAAGGGGGAACTGTGGTTGAGACATACCACAGCTGCAGAAAACAGCAGTGCATATTTTATTTGGACAGTGTATGTTCTTTTTTGTGCTTTAAAAAAAAATGTGTGTGGGAATAATAGCATGTATTTCATTTATAATACCTAGACCTCACTAGCCAGTACTAACATCAGATTTCTGAATACATGAACATTTTGGGATAGAAATATGTCTTTTTCCCCCCAGTACTAAACAGTAAACCAAGGGCCTTCACACAGCAAAAATCCAAGCTCTTTTTTATTCTTATTTGAGACAGAATCTGGGTAGATTACTTAATTCCCAGCCTCAGATCAAGCTTGCAGTGTTCCTCCCTCAGCCTCCCGGAGTGCCAGGATTATAGGCATGGTGCTTTTTGGAGTTCAGGTCTACACTGTTCATCCATGTTAAAAGTGGCCTGTCCCATGGCTGGATTCTCACAGGTGGAGGCAGAGAAGATGCAGATGAGCTCAGCTGACTGAAAGTGGAAGGAGAGCATGTTGTTCTTCCTGTTGCCTCAGTGGCCAGCCAGGGTCACTTGCCTGCAAGCACAAAAGAGACACAGAGATCACATTCCAGCCTTTTGGCTAAGGTTAAGTATGCCTGTTCTTATTGGATATGGCCTTTATCTGAGGCTGACATAAGATATTAGATGGATTTTTTGAAGTACAACATGGAGTAGGAGCTTGGTCTGTCCACTGCATGCATAGACCTGGTATTGCAGTATCTCTGGGAATGGTACAGAGTGTGACACAAAGCCCAGCAGGGTGGTAATGGTGATGTTCCCTGTGAGCTGGAGCTCCAGGATGGGGAGCTCCAGGATGGGGCTGCCCACCCTTGGCCATGGCCTACATGGCTAGAGAACCTAGTAACAGATGTTTTTTCAGGAAACTACCCAAGTTGCTTAAGTCTGCACCACGTTTAGTGCTCTGGCATCTAAGGAAACACCATGTGCTGACCAGTGAGGCCAGTGTCTGAGATAACAGTGTTTTCAATGTTACCTGCCCTCTGAACTGACTGTGTATTATCCAGAGCACCATAGCTCAGGTGTCCTGACATGCATCAAGTTGAACTTAAGCAGTACTGTGTTTCAGTTGCATATTTGCTTTTTTAGATGTTTGTTCATGATCTTTCTCTCGGAAGGCCAAGGCAAGAGGATCGCCCTGAGTCAGAGGGCACTGGGGCTACTGTATGAGTGAGGTCAGGGCCACACTGCAGTGCATGGACCACACAGTTGAGGCTGCTCTTTACCTCATGAGGTGGCCCTCACCAGTCTCAAGTTCATGGTGATCCTGCTGTCTCCTCATGAGTGCTAGGACTACAGGTGTGCGCCCCCATACCGGACCAAAAGGAGAAAAGCAAACGAAAACTCCTGTGCTGTACCTGTTTGTTAGCCATAAGCAATGACTTGCTAAGGCCAGATTATAAATGTCTTGCTTTTCCTAATGTGTGATAAAGACGGAAGTGGGGCGAGCGCTGTGAAGTTGCGTGGTTGCCAGGATCTACATAGTGATATCATAAGTACCTGCTTTTATCCTCCATTTCTGCACCGATGTCACTTACCAGCACCACTCAGAACACTGAGGTCACCTGTCTTCCAGCACAGTGATCCTCCTGCGCCTCCACTTGCTTCGAAGTTCTTCCGTGACCAGCCTGCTCCAGGGCCTGTTTACTCACCACAGCTATTTTTATTCATGGTACTTAAAGCCTCTGGGAAGAGTATTAGGAATTGTAACCCCGGAGGGGTTTGGGGCTCTGGCTCCCATATAAGTGATCACATGCCACTCAGCCAGAGTGTGTGCTCTGTGCCAGCCTCCATCAGAGCTGCAGATGGACGTTTGGCCCCTGGACACTGGAGTGCTTGTCCTTTTATACTCTATCAGATGGTCAGACAGTAATTTTAATTAAAAGTAATTTTAAAAGGGAGTAAGTGAAACATGATAATTGAAAATGCAAAGTAATCTTTTTTTTTCTTTTAGAGGCAGGGTCTCACTATGCAGTTCAGCTTGGCCTTGAGCTCACTTTGTAGCCAAGGCTGGCCTCAAACTCACAATCCTCTTGCCTCAGTCTCCCGAGTGCTGGGATTACAGGCATAGACCACCACACCCAGCTGAAAATGCAAAATAATCTTAAGAAAAAAACTAATGATGAATCAGGATGCTACACCCACCCTACCCTGGGTGTACTGAGCCCCGACCACCAGCCTCTAATTTTGTCAAATCAGTCTTTCTTAAGTGTAAAAAGTGCATATATCACATGTATTTCTTCAGAAGAGGATTTCTTTAGGAACTTACTTAATAAGAGAATCATAGTGTACCTCTTCAGACACATGGCCACTACTGAAAGGACTATTCTGCGGGAATCTTTTCCCATTGCCCTTGCACAGGGACCATGTTAATCTTTGTAACTATAGTGTGTGTGCTGCAGACGCAAGCGCTAGTCTGATTTAAATCAGTAGGGTCATCTCTCAGGTCTGTCACTACCGAAAGTCTCATTCCTTTCACTTTTTTCTTGAGTCAGGGTCTCACTGTGCAGCCCAGCCTGGGTGCTTGTCCTGCCTCTGCCTCCTGAGAGCTGGGGCCACAGGCACATACCCCACCACACCCAGCTATTCTGTACCACTTTTATTGCAGTGTTTGAAGATACTCCTTTAAATCCTCTGGAATAAATAAATTCAGTAAGTGTTCAAAAACTGAGCAGAGGGCTGGGGAGATAGCTTGTAGAATAAGCACTTCCCCTTCAAGCACGAGGGCCTGAGTTCAATCCCCGGTTCTGCTAAATAAACAAATTAGTTGTACAAAAACTGAGCAGACCATCTAAATTTACCTCACACTAAGTTAGAGTAGCAAATTCCAAAATGATCTCTATGAAAATTCTTTGAATTCCTGGAAAGTAAAAGTATAAAGTTTAGAAATTCTAAGTAATCCATATTTGAGAAAGCAAGCATCATTGAGTGAGTGAGCCCTGCTGTGAAGGCTGGTTCCTACACACCAAGATTATCCAGGTTCTCTTGCTATTTGGCTGTAACCAGTTCTATGAAACTAACATTACATTGGGGAGCTCCCCTCCTTGCACCCACCTCCGCCCCCCATGAATAGTTCATTTGCTCCATTTTAGGGAACCATTTTTAAACTCTTGCTTCTCTTCCTATCTTCTCTACTTTGTGTACATAACCTTTCCAGTGAGGTCCTGTGGTATGCTCATGTGTGATCGATCAGAGTTGAGTTTCTAGAAAGACCTCATACTGTTGAACCATAGTTAATAGAATCTAGAACTATGGCATTGACTGTACTTTTTCCCTTTTCTCCTTAGCACTTCAATGTTTTCTAAATTAAGTGTTGTCAACTCCGAGATTTCTATTATCTGAAACAATTGAATGGTGTGAAGCTCCTTGTAGTAGCCTGCATGTTCCCCCAAGATTCAAATTAAACTTTGTTTTTGGGTCAATTTTGTTCCCATCTTAGTTCCAGATATTATAATTAGAAAACAGTTCTACTTTCGATCTCGAGAAGTCTCTCCCAGATGGGAGTCAGTTCCCGTTAGATGCTGCGGCATCACTTTTCTTAATCTTGTGCATCACCAGAGGACCAGAGTCATATCTTCCTGCCTCTGTCCCCAAGCCCATCTTAACTCGCTTTTCAGAATAAGTTAGCGGCGTCCGTGGAACACAAGGACCATGCCTGCTGCTCTTGGCTCTGGTCCATCCATGTTTAGGCTGTTCTGAGGGGTCTGTGTGGCTGGCCCAGTGGGAAGCACCACTGGGACAATGTTGTATACAGGGCGCCTGCCTTCCCTTTGTTCCCACCTCACAGCCAGCAGGAGCAAGCCAGCCTTGCACCGACTAGAACTGTCTTCCTTAAACATCTTTTAAAAGTACATAGGGGCTGTGGATATAACTCAGTGGCACAAGTTCCTGCCTGGGAAACTGGTCCTGAGTTCAATTCCCATTACTCACCAAAAAAAAAAAAAAAAAAAGGATGAGATAACTTGAAATAAAATTTTCAGATTGTTAGGTTTCTCAGCAGCGGCAGAGAAGCACAGGTAAAGGAAAGGGAGGGAAACACCTTTATTGCCATTGAGGAGGACACAAGAGGATCATGGCAGGGACATGGGGGGGTCCTCTGAGCTGACACAGGGAGGATAGGACTTTATGGACTTTGGCTAGGGGCAGGTTCAGTGACACAAGTAGCTGAGTGGAGGCTCACTTGTGTGCATGGGAAAGGTATCCAAAACTGGGGTGGGGCAGAGGAGGAGCTGGCCATTGGGAAGATAAACTGTTATTTTGGGAATCAGGGCCATGATAATGTAGCAGTTTGTGCTTGGCAGGAATATACCACTGATAATAAACACAAAGGTTATGGCTAATGATGACCTATCTTAGTTTGGCGAGATCTATGATATTTCTATAAGAAGTACATGGTCCTTAGCCTTGAAGACTTTCATACTGAGTTTGGCTTGGTGGCGGCAGAGTTCCACCTCTGCCCACAGGACATCACCACTGCCACCACAGAGGGCCCGTAAGGCCAGGAAACCATTGTGGGTGTCATGGGTCCCAGAAACTCAGTGGTGTTCCTCATCTTCAGGAACTGCAAACCTAAGCTGTCAGCTGATGGTCTCCTCCTCCACAAAGAGGGGCGTTGTTAGGGACTTGGTGACATCTCCCCCAGAGCTTTGCCACTTCCCATTTGTCCATTAAACATGTTTACTTTTCAAGTAAATTTATATTTCTTGTGAGTCTGTGATGTTTTCATATTCTTAGCTTTGGTGCTAAAGTTCACAGCTGTAAATATTTTTGCCACCTCACTCTTCTCCAGTGGTCACTGCTGCACACTGGCACCAGGTGGGAGTGGGCAGTGCTGGCAGAGGGCCCTGAAGTCCTGCAGGATCTGTGTGCACAGGGTGTCGGGAGGAGCCAGACTGCTGGCTGAGTAAAAGAGTGTTGCCCTGCCACGTGGGTTATGTTAAAATTAGCCCTGAAATCTTGAATTTGAAGAGACACTCACTTATATAGATAGGCATCCAATGAAGTGTGTGGGTCACTTGTTACCAGCGTTTTCTTTCTCCAGTGGTGTAAGACAGGATATGATCTCTGCTTCCTTTTTTTTTTTTTGGGGGGGGGGGGGGGCTGGGGATTGAACTCAGGCCCTTGTGCCTGCCAAGCAAGCACATATTCTACTGAACTATCTCCCCAGCCCCTGATCTCTGCTTTCTGTGCAACAGAGATAGTAATAAGTAAGTGTAAAAATGTAGTCTGAGGGCCAGCAGTATAGCTCAGCAGATTAAGCCCTTGCTTAGGGAAGCACATGGGCCAGGGTTTGGTTCTTGGCCCCGCCTGCCATGCCAGCCCTGCTCTCGAGCACACTGAACTGGTGATGGAGTCTGGGCATGGTGGCATGTGTCTGTAATCCCAGCATTTGGGAGGTACAAGCAGGAGGATTGCTATGAGTCAGTAGTGAGACCCTGTACCAAAAAAGAGAAAAAGACAAAAAAAATGTAATATGGACCTGTGTGATACAGGGTAACAAGAACCCCCACCAACCTGTTACACAGTGGGAACCTTGGCTCTTTCAAGGACTTTTCACACATTCATGTGAAGCAAAGTAGCAATTTTACCAAACAGCCTCTAAAGGCAGGAGGTGTGGACATGGCCAAGGGGACATTTCTCATGGCAGAATTTCTCTCTCCCTTAGGGTGTTCCAGTGATGGCAATAAGAAACAAAATGATATCAGAAGGACTAGACCCAGATCTACTTGAGTAAGTAATTTTTCAGATTGTATTCCTGTCAAGATACTGAATGTCAGAGGCTTGCGGGTTAGCTCAATTGGACTTTTTGGTTTTGTTTTGTTGTTGTTGTTGTTGTTTGGTTGGTTTGTGTGACATTTTGAGATGGTTTCACTATGCAGTTCAGGCTGTCCTTGAGCTCACTTTTGTAGCCCAGGCTAGTCTAGAACTCACAGCAATCCTCCTGCCTCAGCCTCCCAAGTGCTGGAATTATAGGTGTGCACCACCATGCCTGGCTTTAGCTCAGTTGTTTAAGCACCTGCTTGGGCAAACCCAGTCAGGGTCAGGGAACCCTGGTTCAATCCCCAGACCCAGCCTTGAGGCAGCCTGAGCCAGCTGGCCTGATAGCTCAGTGGACTAAAGCACCTGCTTAGGCAGAGCACAGGGGCCAGAGTTCAATCTCCTACATGCTGTGCAGTCCCTGCCTCCTGGGCATGCTGAGATTACAAATGAGAGTAGGAGGAGAATCACTACAAGTCCAACCTATGTAGTGAGACCCTGTATACCCTGTCCTGAATGCAGGAAAAAAAAAAAAAAAAAAAAAAAAAAGAATACTAAATGTCAGTTGTAACAAAAATGCTTCAGGCTCTCTTCTGCCTTTACGGTATTTTATATTCACGGACATCTTCATCTATACTTTAAATCTATTCTGGCCAGCCAGATGGCTCAGCAGACTAAAGGGCCAGGGTTGGATCCCCACGTTGTGCCAGTCCCAACCCCAGGGTGGACTGACACGACAAATGAGACTGGATGTGGCGCACACCTGTAATCCAAGCGCTTGGGAAACTAAAAATAGGAGGATCACTATGAGTCTGATCTGTAGTGAGACCCTGAAGATTCTGTACTAAACACATGTTAAAAAAAAAAAAAAAAAAAAAAAAAAGCCCCTCCCCTCCAAAAAATCAAAGCACCATAAACCTATTCTGTGCCACTGAAACCAGCTTGTACACATTTTAAGAGCAGTGGGGTTTTTTGTTAGTTTTTTTTTGTTTGTTTTGGTTTTTTTTGGCGGTACTGGGGATTGAACTTAGGACCTTGCACTTGCCAGGCAAGCACATATTCTGTGCTATCTCCCCAGCCCTGGAGCACTTTTCAGCAGATCCATGATGAATGTAGGTATCCAAGGAGCCAGAATTTTATAGCAGATTTTTCTTATGCTTTTTCTTTTTCAAAGGAGCACTGTGGAGGGCTTTATGGTGTACCAGCATTTCTCTTAAGATTTCAGTGTGGCCGGGCGTGGTGGCGCACGCCTGTAATCCCAGCACTTGGGAGGCTGAGGCAGGAGGATTGGTGCGAGTTCGAGACCAGCCTGGGCTACAAAAGTGAGCTCAAGGCCAGCCTGAACTGCATAGCGAGACCCTGCCTCAAAAAGACAAAAAAAAAAAAAAGATTTCAGTGTGTAGGAAATGTATCCTACCATGACCTAAATTAAGCCAGGCAGAGAAATAGACATGACAGAAAGTTCCATGTCAGTGGTTGTTATGAAGCTGGAAGCCACTTGGTGCAAGTTTTATAAAATAGTGTTTGAGAACTATTTTATAAAACAGTAGCTTGGAACTTTGATAGGAATTCATTCCACTCCAAGCAAATTTAGCCATATCATTTGCCATGAATACAAGGAATCGTAATGGATCCCTCAGAATGATTCTATTTTACAAGGACCTCACTGCTCCTTTGCAGCTTGCTGGCCCAGAGCCAGCCAAGCATCCAGTGGAGGGAGCTGGTGCTCTGCTTTGGAGTGTCTCTTGGCTCGCAGCTCTCACAGAGCTGTGCAAGGAAGCTGGTCAGGGTGAGAGGTGTGGCTTGGGAACTGGGCTGATGCATCTCCAGCATATTTGGTGCTTGTTCTGGAAACTGTCTCTGACACCCAAAAATCAATGAGTTGTCATGTATTTTAATATTCATTGGCAACTGAGTTGTCCAATGCTGGTGCTCACTGGGGAGTATCAATTACAGCTGCATGTGCCTTTGACCCTTTGTTCCTGTGAACATACACAGTAGACTCCTTGCAGTGCTAGAGAGCTAAGATGGCCTTTCACATGCTAATATTTCTCCCTAGGAAAGATGTAGGGAAAGGGAACCATTGCCCTAGCAGGGCAGCACGCATAGGGTGTCCAGCCCAGGCAAGGCTCAACCTCTCGGTCCCTTCATCTGCCCAGCCGTTCATATCTGTACCCCAGACATCGCCCTCCCTTCTGGGTCTTCCCACCCAGTCCTGCATCCACCAGTGATGTTCTCACTCCTGGGAGCTCTCCCACCTCCCTGCAGCTCGAAGCCACGCACTGAAGCAGGTGCTGTGTTCATGCTTCCTTCCAGCTTCCAGCTGCCCACGCCTGTCCACTGCTTCCTATGCAGCCCAGCACCTGAGCAGCTCACACACAGTTTGTGTCAGACCCAAACCCTTTCTAGAGCTTGCTCACCCCTGGGTCCTGAGGCGCATTGAACCAGAGGTGCCCTTTATGGGTATCCATTTCCTGGCCTCTTGGTCACCTTTTAAGTTTTCTGTCTTGTCTCTAGAACCTTCTCACCTCATCCCACTGTCTGACGAGGTTCTTACTTTCCAAGAATGCACTCAGCATCTCCACCCTAAGAAACCCCTGGCCAGGTGTGTTGGTGCACATCTGTAACCTTAGCATTCTGAGGCAGGCAGACTGCCCAAGTTAGAGGTCAGCATGGGCTGCTTAATGAGCTCAAGCCTAGCCTGAACTAACAGCAAGATGTTGTCTCTAAATAAATCACCACTACCACCCCCCAAGAAAGAAAAAGCCATAGATAGCTCTAAGGAGCCCCAGGAGCACCAGCCACCCAATCTCACCCAGCAGATCCAGGCATGTGCCACTGTCTGTGAGGGCTGCACAGTGTCCCTCGCAGGGCAGTGCCGAGCCCTAGGCTAGAATTCCAAGAACAGCCTGCACTGCCTTCCGGCAGAGTGACTGCAGCCCGGCCCAGCCGTGCTAGTGACCATGACCTCCTCCACACATGGCACAGATCACCAGGATGGAGGCAGGGCAGGGCTCTCACCTGTCACCACCGCTTGCAGGCCAGCTCCAGCCACGTTCTCCTCCATCTGATAACCACGTTCTCAGAGGAATGCTAGCGTTTTGACATCAACTTAGGTGGAAGATGAGAGCCTCACTTGGGAGGAAAGTGAGAGGCGATGAAAGGGAGGCTGCGGCAGCCAGGCAGTGCAGTCGCTCCAGTCGTGGGTGCTCAGTGAGCTGCATCCAGGAGCCACAGGAAGCCGAGCTGTACTGTGAGAATGCCCAGATATGTGTGCTAGAGCACAGTGCACACCTCAGATGACACAAGTGCACCGTGACTGGCAGATGCAGTGTCACTGGGTTGGCTAAGCCTGCAGTCTTTAAAATAGTTTACATGGTAAAGGGAAGGAGCCTAGCAACTCTCCCAGTAAATGGACATAGAACTAGAAAACTGAAGATACTTGGTAATTCTTAAATAGCATTGATACCCTTGGGTGGTTGTTATTTATTTATTGTTTGTTTGTTTGTTTGTTTATCTTTTTGAGACAAGGTCTCACTGTGCAGTTCAGGCTGGCCTTGAGCTCACTTTTGTAGCCCAGGCTGGTCTCAAACTCGCACTGATCCTTTCTCACCCTCCCAAGTGCTGCGATTACAGGTGTGTGCCACCACTCACAGCTGTGGTGGTTGTTTTAAAAAGCAAAGTTCTTTTTTTTTTTTTTTTTTTTTTGTCTTTTTGAGATGGGGTCTTGCTACGCTGTTCAGGCTGGCCTTGAGCTCACTTTTGTAGCCCAGGCTGGTCTTGAACTTGCACTGATCCTCTTGCCTCAGCCTCCCAAGTGCTGGGATAAAAAGCAAAGTTCTTTAAAAAGTAACTATAGATCTTTTGTAAGCAAGAGTTAGTGTTTTGTTTTGTTTTTTGGTAGTACCAGGGATTGAACTCAGGGCCTTACACCTGCCAGGTCCAAGCATCTATTCGAGCTATCTCCCTGGCCCCCCAGGACTTAGTCTTATAAAAATTAGTTTCAGGTTGCCTATAGTCCCAGCACTGATGGGGGATGGGGGGGTTGAGACAAGATGACCGCAAAATCCAGGACTGCCTGGGGCATGTAGTGAGCTCAAGCCTGGCCTGGACTGCACAGGGAGACCCTTAGAGACCTTTTCCAAAAACATTTTTGTTTCAGTGCCATTGAAATAAGATGTGGAAGAATATCCTTTTCGCTCTCATACTCAGAAATGTAAGGGAATTCTGCAAAACGCTGTACATGGTTTCAAGATAAATCCTGAGGGGATTTGACTGATCTTGTCAGATGCAAAAGTTACCTGTTTAAAAAAGGTGTAAGGCAAAAGATAATGAAAAACTTTAATGGACTTTTGCCCAAAGATTTTTCATCCAAAAATACAAAATGCCAGGGCCCTGAGTTCAATCCCCAGTTCCGCAAAAAAAAAAAAAAAAAAAAAGATTTCAAAAATACAAAATGGATAAATCATGCTTTAAAATTTCTATTAATACCTAGAAAAAATATTTCTCTCTCTTATCCTGTTATACCTTGTGACATCCGTGTCCCAGAGTAAAAAGTTATCACGACTCTGGAATAAGTAGGTTGGCCCCTGGGCCTACCCATCAGGAAGAACTGAGACCAGGACACTGAAGGCACAGCCTGAAGCAGGCCCTTCGGGCTGGCCCTCACTGGCTCCATGCTGCCTGGCTGCATACTAGCTACGATCTTTAAAACTGCAAAGATGGGGTCACTCCTTGGGTGTGAGGCCAGCCTCTGTACAGCGCTGCTGTGAGTTCCAGCTTGGTCATGGGCTTCCCAGGGATGCACAGCCCATTCCCAGCAGGGGGCACACCAGCCCTCAGGAAGCACCATGTCTCCAAAAGGGTGCAAAGGTGCCATATTTTAAATTAAATTACGCTCTGTTTTCTCAAGCTTAATCCTTATTTTTAACTGTACAGTAAAGAATGGACAAGAAGGAATTCATTCATGTTAAACAGAAGGCCACTGGGTAGCATAGCGTCCCCTTTTACAAGGCCTGTGCACCAGGGTTCCCACCCACTAGGGAATTGCTGGCCTGCCGCTGCCCCACACTCATGCTGTGGCTCAAGTTTGGGTGTGACCTGGATGAGGATGACCTCCATTGTTGCAGCTCCGCAACTGGAGAATTCCCAAGGCTGGGGGGTTTAGTATTTGTTTAACTCTATCCTCCTGGGTGGCAGATACTAGCTAGAAAGTGTGAGAAAGGTATTAAAACAAAATAAAAAACTTAGGAACAGTCCACCGTTAGAGACCTCCTTCACAAGCCAGAGGTGGACGGTAGAGACAACAAAGAGAAGGTGCGCCAAAGGAGCGGCAAGCATGGTGGCACGCGCTGGAGGCTGGAGGGAGAGCTGTGGAGAGGCTGAGGCCAGCCAGTGACACAGCGAGAGCCTGCCTCCTAAAAGACAAACCAAAAAACCCACTCTGGTCTGTGGGTAGCTAACAAGCAAGAGACGGGAGCCACTGGGAAGTGGAGGCCCCAAAGGGAGTGGAAGCGGCCCTCACTTGCGCAGCACTCCTCTTGGTGGCTAGGGCTAGCCTGGTCGCAGCAGCCTGTGCACAAAGACAGGTGCCAGTGTACACGAGCCCCGGAGAGGCACGGTGTCTAGGAGTAAAGCACCTGGTTCGACCGAGGGTTCTGCTCCCTACTGTACAAGCACCACACTGACTGCTACAGCGCTTGCAGCCCAGTCCGGGGAGCCTCAATGTCCTGCACTTGCCTAAGTTTACCTGAGCACACATAGACCATGGTGGCCATTGACCTTGTGGCATTACATGTGACACTGGAAGCATGACAAAGTAATGCAAGCATAATTAATGTACCCTGCGGTATCATCCTCTTCACCGGTGACTTTACTAACAATATTGTCAGTGTTTAATCTGCTTTAAATGTAGCTACTTTAAAGTAAGTAAAAATATTTCTGACTGCTTTTTACCTACATAGATATTTCCCCCAAAGAATGTTTTATTTTGTTTTTGTTTTTGTTTTTTCCTTGAAGTGGCTGTGATTTTAAAGACAGAAGTCTTCCCTTAGGGCTGGGCAGATAGCTCAGATGCACAGCACAGCACCTGCCTGGCAAGCATGAGGCCCTGAGCTCCATTCCTGGAATCAAAAAAGAAAATAGTGGGGGGAAAAAGTAAATTTTCTCTTAATGCAAAAAAGACCAGTGTGTTTGAGTTGTAGAGCCCTCTTCATGTTCAGGGTTGCAGGAGCCAGCTAAATGAGCTTTGTATGTCTAGCAGTTTTTAATTATTGGGACATAGCAGCTGTTATTCTTCCATTCCTCTTGAGTTTCCCCCAAAGTATACTTCGCTTGCTTAATTCACTGTCAGTGACCGGAGGGTGAAAGAAAGTGCTGGTGTGTGGATTTGGTCATTTACTGAGGCAGCACTTGGACCTCTGTAAGCAACAGCCTCAGCGGCACTGCTAGCCCTTCATTCTCTTTTAATCTTTTGCTGGTGGTGGTGGTAGTAATCGAACTTAAGGCCTCACGCTTGCCATGCGTTAGGGCCTCAGCCTTCTTCCTGTGTATTACAGCCCACCCTGCAAGCTGGGGCTTCCACATCACCATGCCTCCTCACTATGCCTGGGAAATCATTGGACAACATTTGTACCAACTCAGACCTTTTCCGCTAGAAATAAAACTTCAAAATGAGAACATTCCACAAATGTTAAGAGCCTTCTCTTCTTAGCCAGGTGTGGTGGCGCACGTCTGTAGTCCTAGCACTTGGGAGGCTGAGACAAGAGGATCAGTGCAACTTTGAGACCAGCCTGAGCTACAAAAGTGAGCTCAAGGCCAGCCTGAACTGCATAGTGAGACCCTATCTCAAAAAGACAAAAAATAAAAAAAGCCTTCTCTTCTTGACCAGATGCTTTTTTCTTCTGCTAAATTTCCACACAGCCAGTTTCTTTCCTGTGTATGTACAAATATATGTATTTAGATTTTTGGAGAGACAGTCTTACTGTATCATCCAGGCTGATATTGAACCCATTGTTTAGTCATGGCTGGCCTGAAACTCAGTCATCCTGCCTCAGTCTTCTGAAGTGCTGGGATGACAGGCATGAGCACCATAGCCAGAGCTGCCTGTTTCACAGTATGTATTCTTGAATTCTGTTTCTGAGTTTCCGCCTGCAGTGTTCCTGAACACAAGGGCTTCTTCTCCTTCCATTTCCTGCTTGCCTTTCGGCACTAGGCAGCAGGGCTAGCCCCGATCTGATCATGCTGGCCTGGCCTGGCACTGGGCCTGCAAGGTTGTTCTGAGGACCACGTGTCACCAGTCTCGCATGAACTCATTAAAGTACACAGGTGGACGGTGTCCTGCTGCCTCACCATTCCAAGATGATTGTAACTGCAGGCACTCAGTGTTTTTCTTCTGCTGGGGAAACCCTCAATTGCTTTCTTTTCTCTCAGGCGACCCGATGCTCCCGTGCCAGATGCTGGTGGTGAGAAGAGCCTCGCTGGCAGCTCAGACAGCGAGTCTTCCTTCAGCGACTGAGCCAGCTCAGGAGTCCCAGCTGCTGGGCACTGGCCCCTGGCTACACCCTGCAGCACCTGCCGCCTCGCTGTCTTGGTTGAAGAGCAAACCACTCTAGCCTGCCAGCACAACTTGCTACCAAAATAAAGGGCTTCACAAAGAGCCACAGAGCAAGCTAAGCTGCATCAAGTGCTTTAATGCTTGGAAGAGGGGTCTTGGGGCTGGGGTTGCCTCCAGCCCGAAGCTCATGTGGGCTCAGGTGGAGCCAGAGCTAATGGATTTTATACAAATTTTAAATGCTTTAGCAGGGGTGACAGGTGTGTGTCCTGGCAGGACATGATACTGGATGGGAGTTTTCTGTGACACCTTAAAACACATCTATTTTGGATATGGGACTTACTGGAAGTATTTATTAGCAAATACAGCTTTTTGCCATGTGGTTGGTGGTTCAGATATCATCAGAGCCTGATACCTGTCATGTTTGTTGTAGATTAGAAGTGTTAAAAGTGTTCACAGTGTGGCTAAAGACAAGCAGCCTCGTCAGCCCCTGTGCGGCCTTAGCAAGAATGGCTAGGTTGCAGTGCCTCCCCAGCCTTGCGTATACTTGTTGTAAATAGTCCTGAAAACCTGAGAAATGCCAGGTGGGAAGAGAATAAAGTACTTGATTAATGGAGCTTGCTATGGTTTCTGCCCAGACATCACCCCAAACCACGCACCTGTGAGGTGATAGGGTCCTGGGGGCCCTGGCCCTCTGGATTTTGGCAGGGGTGGGGCCTGGGCAGGGCAGTGGGGCAGGGTTATCTGGGTGGGGCCCCACCCATCTGTCCGTGCCTCCTTCCTGTCCAGAGCAGCAGCCCCCCCCCCCCCCCACTTACCAGGAGCCAGAAAACTGCAGAATAAGCCGCTCCTCCTCCAGCTGCCCATGTCAGGCACTGTGTCAGCAGTGTACCCCATGACTGCTCACACTGCATGGCAGTGCTCATCTGGGTTCAGGTCTCTGAGGCCCAGGAGAAGACTCAGGTGAGCAGGTCGTTTGTGAGCCATGAACACCGGACAAAGCGGTGGGCAGGAGCAGCAGCCTCCAGACTTCACTGCGCTTAGCCTGGCCCTGGTCCCGCCGAGGGCTCTGGCCTACTGGGGGTCCTCGCACAAAGGACAGCCCGAGGCTACGCAGAGCTGTACAGGGCAGCAGGAGGGCACAGCAGGCTGTCTGCGTTCCCATCTGCTCTGTCACCAAGGCTCAGAGGTGGTGGCCAGCCACTGTCCTTCCAGAAGTTGACCTGGAGATTAGGAAGGTAAGCTGCAGTGCCTGTGGCCCAGCTGAGCCCAAAACCAGGCCAAGGCCGTGGCAGTGCCTGTCCCCATCACCTACTGTAGGTTTCCCGGAATCTGGGTCAGAAATGTAACAATATGGGTTGGGCGAGTGGCAGTCCTATGCCCTAGTAATCTCCTCTCCTTCAGGCTGTGACTCACACCCCAATCTGTTTGTTCACATGGTGCTGTGTGTGGCCGCATTCCAGAGAGCGACCCTCAGCCCAGAAGGTGCCTGCTCAGAGCTGCAGTGACCCATTTCACTGTTTCTTCCACCTAATTCTCTTGGGCAAGCAGCTGTGCACCCGGCTGCTGCTCTGGTGTGCACAGTCACCCATGTCTATAAGTGTGGCGACATGGGTACCATGCCATCCCAGCAGCAGGGTTCCACTGGCTTTCAGGTAGGGTGCTAGGACGGGGCAAAAGGGACATAAAGCTCACACTGGGAAGTAATAATTACAGCCGGATGTGGAAGTACACACCTGCCATCCTAGTACTCAGGAGGGAAGGATCAGGCCAGCATGGGGCTACACAGTGAGACCGCATTTCTAAAGGAAGGAAGGAAAGGAAAGGAAAGGAGAAGGGGAAGGAAAGGGGAGGGAAGGAGAGGGGAGGGGAGGGAAGGGAAGGGAAGGGAAGGGAAGGGAAGGGAA
>PVJA010014477.1:0-47361 GCA_004027025.1 Myocastor coypus | reverse complement strand
AGAGAGGGGGGGGGGGGCTGTCACTCAATAATCCCTTTCACAACTGCTTCCTCGATCTAGGTCTCAATTTTTATGGAGTCACACATCACCCAGACCTTCTACATCTCTGTTTGTGTGGACCTGGAAACTTCAACCTGGCTTGTTCTCTTGTTTTTCTAGGCCAGTCTGTATCAGTTGCTTTCTTTGAGAACTATGGAAGAAGTCTGTCCAAGGCAAGAACTTTCCTGGACTAGTCTCACCCTGCCCCCACTCCTCCTGCACACACAATTAACTGGCCCACTGTGCCCTCACCCGTGGTCTAGGGCTGCTTGTTACATGCTGTCTTCCGCACTATGAGGCCAGTTCTCCGAAGGCAAAGGGCCCTTTGCTTGCCTGCTGTATCTGCAGCATTCTTCGCTGTGCTGTGTATTTGTTAAGCACGAAAACTACGTGTGTTGAAGGTTCTGTAGAATCTTAAGGATGAGTCCTAAAGTTAATCATTCTCAGCTCTTGCGTTTTCAATATCCCAATATCTTCTTTGTTATGTAATATCTAGATACTAAAGGGAAAACTAAAAATATGACATAAACAAAAGTTATGAAACATTCATCTACCTAATTTTAAAAAAAGGCAAAGGGGAATTAAACAAAGATGCTTGGAGACTCCAACTCAAAAGGCAATATTTTGAAGCTATGATTTCTGTTTTGATATCGGAATACTATGCAGAATTGCCCACTCAGGACCAGCCAGAGAGCTCAGTGGACTAAGCACATGCTTCGGCTAATGCAGGGATCAGGGTTCAGTCCCTGGACCCATGTGCTACACCAACCCTGCCCCTAGGCATTGAGCTAGCAAATGAGTCTGGGCATGGTGGTACACACCTATAACCCCAGTACTGGGGAGGCTAAAAATAGGAGGATCATTACAAGTCCAAGCTCTGTGGTGAGACCCTGTACTAAATACATAAATGAAAAGCAAGAAAAAAAAGAAAAAAAGAATTGCCCATTCTATTATACAAGTTAAAATTTTCAGATACTGGGCTGGGGAGACAGTTCAGTAGACTAAGTGCTTGCCTGGCAAGCGCAAGGTCCTGAGTTCAAACCCTGGTACCACCAAAAATAAATAAATTTTTAAAATTAAAATTTTTAGATATTAATGCTTAACTCTCCTTCTTCCAAAATCCTTGCCATGGGGGTTGATATACATATATATATATATATATATATATATATATATATATAATGTAAAGTATTAGGAAGCCAGGAATTTAGCTCAGTGGCACAGTGCCTTCCTGGCAAGCATGAGGTTGTGAGTTTCATTCTCAATACTCACCCCAAAAAAGGAATTAAAGGTCTAAAAACACGGGTCCTCCAGGTACACCACACTCCTTAGGGTAAAAATAGCAACTGGCATTTAAAGTTGTGTTCTCTCAAGACAGAATGAAAATAGTTTTTCCAATTCTTTTCAACAACTGAATAGGTTCTCATGTTTTAATTTTTAATGAATTCATTCATTTATTATGGTCTTAGATCTTCATGAAAGTTGATTAACAATTTAATCCTTGATAATCAAATCATTTGACTATATCAAACGATACCAGTTTCCATTACAGAATTTAAGGGATGTGTACAGCATGTGAATTTATTACAGAATGTTGGTAGCTAAAAATGCTATTAACAGAAAAGTGCATTGGGGAAAAAGACTAACATGAGGTAGAAGGGAATTTTAATCATCATTTATTATTTTCATAGAACATCTAGATAGGTGTTCCTAACTCTCATTTTAAATAAAGTTCTCTATGTTGCTGCATTTTTTTTTTTTTTTGCTTTAAAGGGTTATGTCTGAAAAGAATTGCAGTAAAACACTTATGATGAAAAAGTCCATGAACTGCAAAGCCTCTCTTTCATTTAGGTGAGCATTAAATCATGTGCCAGATGTTTATAAAAATAAGAACAGTCTCTTTATCCTGCCATAAAATTAACATGCTGGCTTCCCTTCCTGCGTGCTTACCTTGAGCCTCACATTATGCTAAGCACTTTACCTCATTTAAATCTCTTAATGAATTAAGCGAATTAACTAAATATTTCATTTACTCCTTTTCCACAGGAGTAAAGTAGAGCTTAGAGAGATTAATTGGCCCAAACATAGTGCTAAATGCTTCTCACATACAGATCCTGAACTCCTTTCCTCCCATCCTCTAATCTCACAGAACCCTGAACAACTCCTTTATATTTCTTCAGTCACTCATAAAATATCTATCAGACGTTTCCTATACACCAGGTGCTCTTCTGGGTGCTGAAGATGCAGTGCTGGAAATAAAACCCCTAGCTTGAGAAAGACGCAATCACCTAGGCAAAATGTATCATCATACATTACTTTAATTAAAACTAGTAGGAAATTGATTCCTAGTTTTCAATTTTCCAACACATATTTAATGCTTGATTCTCTCCTATCTCACCAGTTAAAGAAATAAAGATATTTAAAGAAATAAAGGTCAAGAGAAAAGGTCCTCCAAACATGTCAGATTGCTTAATGGAAAAAAGCATAGACAAGCAAACAGTGACTGTGACAAAGATCATCTCAGATGTGAAGGATGAAAAGATTAATATGATTGGCTGCTAGAGTAGACAGAGGTCGCGTGTTTAGAGGTCAATATGATTGGCTGCTAGAGTAGACAGAGGTCATGGGTTTATAGGTCAATATGATTGGCTGCTAGAGTAGACAGAGGTCACGTGTTCATAGGTCAATATGATTGGCTGCTAGAGTAGACAGAGGTCACGTGTTTACAGAACCAGGAAGACCCATCTGTGTCCCACACCTTCCCTTGCCATTCCTCTAAGCCTACTTCCTGCTTCCTCTCATCCAACACCAACTAACCTACTGTTAGGTGAGCAACAGTAACACTCCTTAGGCCAAATTCTTGTTCAAAATTCCAAGAGAGCTGTACAACAAAAACCAAAGCAGTGGAAGAGAGCAGAAGTATTGGTATTTTCATATGTCTAAAAATTAACAGGTTTTTTTGTTTCTTTGTTTTGTTTTGTTTTGTTTTGTTTTTGTGAGACTGGGGTTCAAACTCATGACCTTGCACTTGCCAGGCAGGCACTTGTGCCATGGAATTATCTCCCTGGCCCCTTGAAATTAGTTTTAAACTAAAGAACCAAACTTTAAACTGCTTGTGGGTGTTATGTTTGCCCTGCTCTTACACTTGATTATCAATATGCCTCTAATGGATGAAAAAATATTCTTCATATGTTCCTATCATTTTTACTGACAATCTTAGAACACCTTGGTGTATCAGAAATAACCCCTTTCCTCTCTAATATTTCAAACAATAAAAGCCACCTACTAATAAAAGAGTAGCCACCGAATACGAATCTCACACTGTATGCACTATCTGACATCAACAGCAAACTGACCACATCTCTAATGCTGCAGACAGTCTGAAACTGAAACAAACTAGGACACTTCATGCATGCACATGTCCCTCAGTCCAGCTGACTTTAGAGTCAGTCCACTGTAGTTTTGTTGTTGCTGTTCTCCTCTTACAACCTTGACTAATATTTGCCTTTTAAAATTTAAAATCACAGTCTAGAACAGGAATTGATCAAACTGATATAACCACTGTTCCTGCAAATACAACGTGTTTTAGAGAAACCAATCATCTGATTCACTGATTCAGAGTCACAAAACTTAACAGTACCTTAGACACGGGTCTTACCTCTGCAGCCAAGTAATTTCCAGTTGCAAGGTGTTTAAATCTGAACAGGCTGTTCCACTGTCCTGCACCCCCACGGCACGGGTCATGATGAACCACCTACAGATAAAAAAAAAAAAGTCTTGACAGTAATTATAAAATGGTAGGCATGTCCTGGCAAGGTACTTACGTGGAGTACCTTCCTGTTACTCCTGACCTGTCAAGCCTGATATATGTATCAAAGACTACAATGTATCAGAAAAAATTTCCATAAATGAGCCAGAGACACGTTGTAACAGTTACAACCTCACTAGGCATGCATAATGCTCATGCCTTACATCTGTAAACGCTGCCTCAATCCAAGAGGCACATTTCCAAAGCCAGAAGCAGAAACACTGTGGGTTCGCCCCACTCCCAAATTTGTTATTCAAATGTTCACTCAACAGAAGATCGTAACAGGCCAGTTACTCTTGAAGACAACAGAGATGCAGCGATGCGTACAGAGCTTCCTTCTAACGAAGATGAGAGAATTAGCTAAGAAGTAACAAATACCAAAAAGGGAACAAACAGAGTCCATGATGGAGTAACTAGGAGAGGCGACTGTAGATAGATATGGTGATCAGCATGGGCCACCCCGAAATGACAAGGGGTCTGACGCCTGTATTAAGAGAATGAGACAGATACCTGAAGAGTGTTCCAGGTGGAGAGAAGCCCAACTGCTCAGGCTACCAGATGTGAACTACCTTAGTTATTAGCCCTTTCTGTGTATGCCTTTTACAAACGTCATGTCCTTTGGCACCTGTCCTTCAAGCTGACTGTACCCTAGGTGCTGAGCCTCCTGGCTCCCCAGGATGGAAGCTATAGAAGGAAGTTATCAGGCAGCTGGTCATGCCACAGGGTGGGGGCAGTAGAAAGACTCAGGGTTTGAGCATTTGACTATAGTATACTCACAGTAATTAGTATCTTCAAGCCTTTTTGGCTCATGTACAAAATGGAGTTAATTCACACACTGTTATGAAGATTAAATAGGAGGCAGAGCTAAGAGCAAAGGTAATTTTTCAGTGCTCTCCCTCAACAGAGTACCTTCTCTCTTTTTTTCCATTTTATGTATTTGGTACAGTGTCTCACTACACAGCTCAGACTCATAGTTATCCTTCTGTTTTTAGCCTCCCCAGTGCTAGGATTACAAGCATGCACCACCATGCCCAGGCTTGTTCACCAGCCCAGCACACCCCGGGGCTTGAACAAAGCAGGCACTTCCTCCTCTGAACTATCTTGCTGGTCCCAGAGTACCTTCTTTATGTTAGTACTGACTGCCCTTTGGGTCATTCTGCAGTCTCAAATTCTGCCTTTGGTAGACTCCATCTTCTATAGCTTCCCCTACTCTCATAATTCAAACAAAATAACACTTTTGAACAAATTTCAAAATCCTTTAAGGGTCAAATTTCAAATGAAACTTCTTCCCCAAATTCTTGGCTAATCAGCCTAGCCACAGTGATCTCACCAAGGTTGAAATCTTACTTCTTGTGGAAAGGCAGAAGTACTTTCCCGAATCTGTTATACATGCTCCTTGCAGGGATAAACAAAAAGCTTGAAACTTCCCATGGACCCTAGACGAAGAATTTCACCTATGTGTCAGTGGGTCTAGCAATGGCAGTACAGAGCCTTAGGACAGTTCTTTGGAAAAATGTAAGAGAGAGTGTTTTCATTTGTTAGGATGATTTGGGGGAGATGCCATGGGCATTTAATGAGAAGTGACTAAGAGAATGTTCCTTGTCATGTTCACAGAGAAGCTCAACATGGAGACAGTGCGTAGAACCCACAGGACCATCTTCACATTCCTCTCTGTGTCAACGAGCTGAATGCCTTCCTCAGTGAGGCTTGAGGCATTTCCCATAGCTATGAGAAACCGTGGGATGTAGCTGAGAGGCTCCTCTTTAGTGCTAGGAGTCCTGACAGTGCAGGCCTACATGCACTGAGGACACAAGGACAGGTGAAGGAGGAGGCTGAAACTCAAGAGAGGTATTGTGGTGGCTTCCTGTTATGCCAGATTTTTAATAAGTCCATGAGCCTCCACCCCATTTTCTTCGTCCAGCCCTCCCAATAATTCCAAAGCTAAGTTCCTAGGTTAAATACCTCTTTGCCTGAAATGCCAGATTGTCAGGCTGATGAAGCAAGATGCCTAGGCTCTCTGATGAGGCATATGATGAGGAAATGCCCTGTGGCCTGGGTCTTACAAATCTCCTACAGCACTAAGCCTACCACAAATATACATTGGCAACCCTTCAGTGCATAAGCATACTAAAAAGTTTTTACACCCTTAGATGAAAGATGCAATCTTTTAAGAAATCCTCTACAGAAAAGGAAATGTAAATGAGGTGAAAATATTGACTCAAAACTATGAAACAACGCTCTCTCCACACTGACTGCTCAGCGTGGTAGAGAATTTCCAACTACACATGGGATGGGGTCAGTCCCAGGGCATGGTACCCTTAAGCAAGCTACAAAACTAAAATATAGGCCCAAAGGTTCACCACATTTTTCAACAGACTCAGAGCCAAATATTAAAGAAGGCAGGAAACTCATTGAATGTGAGAGATAAAATGTTTAAATAACATTTCACATTATTGTTATTTTGTCTTAATTTTTTGAAAACATTAAGAAACCTACATTTCAATGAGCAAATGTTTTATGATTAATCAGGGGGAAGGGTGCCTGTAATTCTTCAAGACAGAAGCTATGTTTTCTTGGGTGATGTCATCTCTACTGTAACCTATGTTGCATCTCCCAACACTCCTTTGGTGTTAGCTATGGTTATAAACAAGGCTTGGTTCTTTTGCATAAATGTAACCCTTGCTCACTTTCTCTATTTGAGGTGTCTATAGTTCATACTGTTACAGCCTACCTAGCGCTATTTCCCTCTTTTATGTGGGCAAATCAGTTTTTTATGCTATTACTTCACCTACTAGGGCCGGCCAAATAGCTCAGCAGATTAAAGTGCCTGAAAGCAGATACAAGGGCCATGAGTTCGATCCCTAGGCCTGCCATACCAGCTCTGCCCCTGGGGCATGTTGAGATGGTAATTGAGACCGGGCGTGGTGGTGCATGCCTGTAATCCCAGCTCTGGGGAGGCTGTGATCAGGCAGATCACAAGTCTGATCTACTGGTGAGACCCTGAACACTCTGTAGACTGTTCTCTCTAAAAAAAAAAAGAAAAAATTTAAATAAAAAAATCTATAACTCATATTTCCTTTATTATTCTGCCATACTGCCACATTTAATTCTTTTTAAAAGATGAACAGATTTTTAACAAGAGTCTCTTGGTTCCAACAGAAATGGTATTCCAGAAGATATGAACACTATTCTCTTCTGTAACTGTGTAGTTCAGATATTTATCTTCATTCATAGTAGGCCATTCTGTTTCTCCTTTTTTTTTTTTTTTGTACAGAGTCTCACTACTGACTCATAGTTGTCCTCCTGCTTGTACCTCCCAAGTGCTGGGATTATAAGTGTGCACTACCACACCCAGACGCCATTGCTGGCTCATCGCACTTGGTGTGGGGAGGAGGGGGGAGTGCAGCAGGTGGGGCCAGGAGTGGAACCCTGGCCCCTGGGCTTCCCTAAGCAAGTGCTTAATCCGCTGAGCTATACAGCCGGCCCTCATCCTGTTCCTTCTTAATTCCTGGGCCACCACAGATTTTAGTTTGATCAGCTTCAATGACATTTCAAAAAAAACCTTTTGCAAAGTAAAATGCCACTCATCCTTATTAAGTGAGTGTGTGTGTGTGTGTGTGTGTGTGTGTGTGTGTGTGTGTGTGTGTGTGAAAGAGAGAGAAAGAGGGACAGAGAGAAAAAAGAGAGAAGAGAAAGAATAAGTGAAATTCCAGGCAGCTACAGGAAATAGCATCCTTGCCTGCTGATCATGGCAATGAATTGTACAACACAGTTCGCAAAAATTATTCTGTATCATAGGTGTATCATGGGTAATCACTGCAACAATAAAGCAAACAATATAGTGGATCTTCTCATTTTATCTAAATGCTTATTAAAATCCAAAAAAATCACACACACCTCTATTTCCCAAAGTGCTTTAGAACTAGTAGCAGAAGTTGCTGACTGACGCAAAGTTGTCCGAAGGAAGATGTGCTGTTTTTTCTCGTATTCGTCACAAGTCAGAAACTTTTCTTGTTCTGCGTGAAATAATCTAACAACATCACCCTAGAAGAACAGGTCAAGAAACATGGTATTTCCAACATCCATCTGAACAAAGAGACATAAGAAGTAGGCGTATCTTTGAGCTTTGATCTTGTGAGCTTTTTGCCAGCTCTTTGGCCTTGAAAGAAGCTCAACAAAGCATTCATAGTCAGAATGAAGGTCTGCAGTCTCATGGTAAATTATAAATAGTAGTGAATTTAGGTTTTACACCTAAAATTTTAAGAAGAATATCTTCATCTCTTCCAGAAAACGTTCAACATAGCACATACTTACTCCTTTCAACACATCCTCTCGATAGGAGCTAAATTTCATGAACAAGGTGATTTTCCAGCTAGTGTTGCAATTAACAGCATTCACCTATTAACAAAGAAATGTTAAGAGTTGTAAGATGATAGGTTCTTACCTAGACAAGAAAGTATTGCTTCAAGTAAAAGGCAAAAGATTTATACGATCTGAAGAGAAAACAAAGTATAGTAGTGCTTTAAGTGGTAAAAGAAGAAACAAAGAAAATCTTGGACAACAAAGTATGTGATATCTTCAATAAAAATTTCTTCAAGGGACCAACAACAGCTGATCAGTATCTTCAGGTAACTTAGGATATTAATTAGCATCACCAGGATTATGCTCATGAAACAAAGCAACTGGCCTTTCTGTTTCTCTGCCATATGAAAATCACCAAGTCCATGCCCTCCCTCCAGAACTTACCTCCTTGCAGCCTGGATTGTCCAGGAGTTCTATGTTGCTGGCGTGGAGTGGCTGTCCCGCATTCACCGGCATCAGAACAACTTTATCGCCTACAACGATCTGGAAATCAGAAACAAATTGCAATCTAGACACGGTATGGATCTGCGATGCTGCTCCAGAAGTTAAGAATAATTGCATAAAAGTCCTCATTATTGAGCTGACCCTGGCCCCTCTACCCTCGGTGCAGATATTACTTTAATTATTTTTCTCTGTGAGGCAAAACAGCTTCTAATAAATGAGCACATGACCATGCTCCATACTGCCCAATAGTCTGGATACAGAAAAGTTCATGCAGATCCTTCTCTCATTCGTGTCCCATTTCAGTTAGAGCTGTCCTAAAGTTGGTCATTTTTTTCCTCCCATGAGCACTTGGGCCACCAGCCCAGCAGATACAGAGTGAGTGCATCTGCCACAGTCAAACCAATCTACCTGCATATGAAAATCACTTCAAGGGCAGGCCAAAAAACATTTTATGCTTCTGTTACTTCTACAAAGGGAAATAAGGGATATATTTGATCTTCCCATAATCTCAGAAATGTAGTAAACATTCTAATGTCATCTGGACTCGGGAAATACAAGAAGGTATGATCTTGTGAAAGCGTTCTTCTGTTTGGGCTTTTGGCATCTGGTTCTTTCTTACTGGAAACATCCGAAATTAAGATGGCTCCTTAAACCTGATGTTCCTTTATCTATTTATTTATTTGTTTGTTTGTTTGTTTGTTTGTTTGTTTATTTATGGCCGGCTCAGCCTCCCCCGCCCTGGGCGTCGGGGGCAGAACTGGCATGGCATGTGGTGCCAGTGTTTGAACCTCAGTCCCTGTACTTGCCTAAGCAGGCATTTTAGGCTGCTATCTCACCAGCTCTGATGTTCCTTTTTAAATACAAACTAATATTGGTTATGGGAAAACTGCTCCAAAGTAAGTCAATACTGATTTTTACTTATGTTATCATATCAGTGTCAAATACTTTATCTTAAATATTTTTATTTTCTAATTGTGGGAATTGAAGTTATCCCTTCTTAATGATAATAATGAATAATTTTAGTTTAGTTTATAATCTCTATTCTACTGCAATTTTCTGTAAACTTTGGGTTAATTCATACATTATATTAACCTCAAAATATCACCCACAAAATATTTTTATATTTGTAAAAGACTAGTTGTATAGCCAAATGCCTCTTGAAGCCTATGCTACAGCATCCAAGGGGTCATAAAGACAATATTTATATGGAGAATCTATTATTAATTTACTAATTTCACTTAATCTGCATTACTAAATTTCTTTTTTTTTTTTTTTTAATGATGCATGCTAGCAATATAGAAAGGCAAATTAGTTTTGGCAAACTAGTTCACACAGTGAACACATCTGGATCATTTTCAGTCCCATTTCCCTCTTCCACTCCCCCTCATTCTCTTTCACTTTCTGTGCTCTCAGTTCTAGAATTGCTCACCATCTCAGAAGTGAAAACAAAACCCTCTCATTGCCTATTTCCTATCAATTAAATACTAAGAGCTTAGTGGGAAACACAGCTGAAGAATAAATTGGGACTCAGAGTTTCTCCATACATCCTGACCCAATCCAAAATTTTAAAGGATATAATTTCATGAAATCAATATTAAATAACTGTACATGGATTATAGAGGGGAGTCTATCTTCATGTGTTACTATTGTAATGATCTATGTCGGGAAATTCAAACATGGTGAAGAAGCCTCAAGCTCAATAATCAAACAAAGCCATCTGGTTTATGTGGGCTTCTACTGTTTATAGGGCTGGTCTCCATTCAACATTGCCCCTCCAAACCTATCTCCCAAAGACTTACCATAGAAGCTCTTTCTGTACAGGGGTAAGCAAAGATCACCAAGAAACACTATTAAGGGAAAGAATAAGGGAGCCAACCAAGGCGTATAACACGTCATCTTTATGCAAACCGGAGAAGAAAGACAGGAGTATATGTGTAAGGAAACGTCAGCAGTGACTGACACTGGAAGAAGGTAATGGGATTGGGGGGTGGCACAAAGGGGTAAGAGAGACACTTCCCACAATCTTGGTAGTGTTTTCCACCCTTGAACTGCAAATCGGCACATCTTTTAAAATTAAATTACAAACGAAACAAATTAAGGTCAACATGGTCTAAATATTTCAAGTACCTTCCTCTCTCAAGAAAATAAAACATATTACTGAAGTTATTTCCTGTGACATCAAGACAACATTAGGCTGTAGAGCCAGGACAAGTTGTCAATAATATAAATTACTGGGAGCTTGACACTCTATCTTGTCAGTGTTACATCTGATCATCCAATGTCTTTCTTTTTTTTATTTAATATTTTTATTGTATAAATTTAACAATGGTTATATTACATATTTTCATCATCAGATCAGTTTAGATTAATACATATAGGTATATAAGATTGATCAAACAATTAAACATTCACACATTCAATCAACATTACTTCTTTTTTTTTCTTTCCCCCTTTCTTGTCAATGTCTTTCTTTCTTAAAGAACAGCTGGATTTGATTTATTATTTCAATTCCATCTGTACCATACAATTATTAACCAGTAAGCTACTGAACATGAAGGTATATTTTAGCTACATCCTTCTGACTCAACACTTTTAGTTTAACCTATCTTCCCCTCTCTAAGTCTTACTGTGTTTTTCATGTTCTATTTACTCCATAGCACCACCCATAAACTCATTTGTATCGTTCAGCAAGCAAAGTATGTAGCCACAATGTTTCTTGATATCTGTGTAACAGCTTCCAAGGCTTTACAAGGACAGTGGTCATGAATCCTTAACTTTCAGGCCTTCAGTCTTGCTCTTGATAATCTCTACCCTGACTAAACCAGATGAATAAAACTTGCCAACAAAATGGACAATAGGCAAATCATGTCAAATAAAAAGAATAATGAGTGTGAAGAGTAGTTCCTATTGGCAGAGAATTCATGCTTCATTGTGTGGAACTTGCTGATACTCTCAGGAAAAAAAAATATATAGCTTGGGGCCTGACCCACTGATAGAGCCAGGTGCTTTCAGAGAAATGGTGTGTATAGTACAGGACATGAAGGTGAGGTTACCTTATGCCACATTCTAGGATTAGCCATTATATTCACTCATGGTGCACAAATACCTTTTCAAAAGAAAAAAAAAAAGATGTAATTCCAAAAGCATTTCTGTTGATTCCATACAACAGCCATGTAAGATTCAAGCTGAGACATTGCTGAAAATAAAGAGCAGTGGAATGTCATTTGCAGCTAGGCTCCTTTTGAAGTGGCACCTGGTATTGTGAAAAACACATAGCAATAGGAATCAAAACACCAGGGTTCTAGTTCCTCCTCTGCAAGAAATTCAAGGCATAGAATTTATTTTTAAATAGTAAAATCTCCTCCATACACAGAGTCTCTTTCCTTGACCAGCTGAAATTTAAAGCATAACTAGCTTCTTTGCACTTTCAGAATCTACATCAAGATAAAGAACTCATATCTTTTTTTGACCCAAATTGAAAATAAAAAATTAACTACTCAATCATGAGAAGATTAATGAAAATGAAATAATGATGCTCTTGGCTCATGGTGGTTCCAAATGAATTTATAAATATTCAACAGCAAGCAAAAGCTTTCTATGAAGGTGAAAGTTAAAGGATGTATGAATCTGATGTATGAATCTATTTGTCCCCCAAGACTATCCTAAGTAGAAGATATGTTAAAAGATAGACCATATCCTCTAATGTTCATTATAAAGATGTAACTGATTTATGAGAATCTGAGTACCTTTCTCAGGCATCCCAGACAATCTTCTGCCTCATTTTTGCACTTGATAGAAATCACAAAATATTTTGTTGCATACACTCAACCTAAATCACAACTAATTGCTCATAGCAAATGATCATTTCTAGCCATTCTTTTAACTGCTGCAATTTCCTCTTAGTTTCATATGCTGGCAAAGACAATCAGTAATGGATAAGCGACTTTCTAGAAAGTGATGCTATTTGCAACTGTGCTCAGCAAGATACAGTGTGTGTGTGTGTGTGTGTGTGTGTGTGTGTGTGTGTGTGTGTGTGTTTAGTACAGGCTCCATAGGGTCTCACTACACAGATCAGACTCATAGTGATCCTTCTGTTTGCAGCCTCTCAAGCACTGAGATTACAGGCATGCACCACTGTGCCCAGTCTCAATCATCATCTCAGTGCACCCTGGGGATGAGGCCAGCACAGCATATATTTTAGATAAAAATATTATCTACTCCTGGGAAAGAAAATGAGGGTTAGAATCATGTAGCTGTGGGTGGTCAGGTTTTTCACAACAACCTTAGTGACACACAAAGGCTACACAGTGACAAGCAACAACAGCATGCTATTTTGGAAAAAAAAGCAATGTGGAGGCTTCTGGAGCCATGCTGCAGGGAGCACACCTAGATAAAGACAATTCCTATGCCACACTGAGCAATACGATTGTCCGTTTTTACCAAGATGGAGCATTTGAGTAGTGGCTTTTGCTTTGTTTCATTTTCCACTACAACTATTTGACATAGTTCATTACATTCAACTCTCTACGGACCCTATAAAGTAATTGAGAAAGTAGGGAGGTGAGTATGAATAAATAGAGTGAATTAATAAAATACATAGTTAATCTAAGGACTCAAATATATCCAATCCTTCATCCACTCTTTCTGAATTTGAGATCAGGTTTTGTTCATTTTGATGTTTAACTCTTATGGAGCACTGGGAGATTGGGATGCTATTCCATGAGATGTGGAGTGAGAAATTAGCATTTTTTGAGAAAGATATCAAAGACATGATTCATTCCCATACTGCATGGCTGAACAATTGAGAGTTGACTGTAAGTGACTATCTACTAAATTAAAATACATATAGTGCTCACAGCGCACATCACTTGGTGCCAAACGAAAAACACACAGGACTGGCTGTTGTAAGAACCACAGCACAAGACTTAAAATGCATTACATTCCTTCATGCCATGCATCTCCCAAACCTTACCTAAGGAGGAGATCACCAGAGAACTTACTAAGCAAAGTAAATCAGGAAGGCTGCCTCCTGTGGAATTGAGTGTATATTCTGAAATTCTCTGGAAAAATAGACTCACCACAAGCAGAAGACATTTCTAAGGTAAGAAATATCCAAAACATTTAGAAAGTAATCAAAGGATTGACTAAGAAAATTGCCAAAAAGAATTAACCTTTTGACTTTGAATATATAGTGTCAATTTTTTAAATCTCCACCTGGCCTAATATTCATTAGCTGTTTTATTTATCAAAGTCTCTTCATATTCAGGGTCAACCAGCATTTATTTAGCACTTCCCCAGTGTGAGACGCTGTCATCTAATATTTATTTATCACACTCAAAAATGTCAAATCACATCATTTTGACATTATGCACAACTTATTTTAAATATAACAGCCATCAACAAGTAGAGACAAAATGTACAGCTTCTCATATGTTGACATGTATTAGAATAGACAGGTCGTAAGATGCTGGCTCTGAGTCAGGAACACTGCAGTGACCCATAGAGTTGTTCTATTAGTTCTCACTGGGAAGACATCACTAGCCAATCCCAGCTCTCTTCCCTACAAGCATGCTCCCTCCTTTCAAAACAAGGAGATAACTTCTACCTCGCCTAGGAAGTCTCAGCCAATATCAGGGTGGCATAAGCGCTTCCATCCCAGCTCTAGCTGGGAGCTGGTGTTCAATTAATCTGCATTCTCTCTATTGATGATTTCTGAGCACAATCTCTATTAAACATAAATCAGTTAGCTTTGAAAAGGTAGTAATGCCAAAATAATATGTTGATTAAAAACTCTCATTCTTTGTACATTCTGGACTCTCTTCCAGAATAGACTGGTTTTCCGAGCTATTCCCCCCTTATTTTGATATTTACATACGTTGTCACCCTCACTTCTCAGCTTCCAGAAGGGATGAATATAAAACCAGGATCCTTCATTTCCTGCAGCATCCAAAGACACTCGCATGGCATTCTTCTCCAGTAATGCCGGCAATCTCTTGTTGACAGTCAGGTATTTGTTGCTTTTTATATGTAGCAGCTACAGAGAAAAGACATGCATGATGCATTACTACCTTTATTCCTTGGTCTCCTCTGTTAATTGTGTAAGTATAGGGGCCCGGTGGGATGGCTCAGTGGTTTAAAGCGCCTGCTTGGGAAAGCTTGGGCGGCTTCAGGGACCGCGGTTCGATCCCCGGCACCACATGCTGTGCCGGCCCTGCCCTTGGGGTAGGCTGAGCCAGCCATAAGAATGAGTGAATAAACGAATAGATGTTCTGAAACAAGAAAATAAATAAATTTAAAAAAAAAATTGTGTAAGTATAGATAGATAGATAGATAGATAGGTATAGATGTAGATATATAAAATCTTTTTCAAGCTGACTCTTCTTTGGGTTCCTCTTCTTCTGCACCTAATTCTCCTCCATAATGAAATAGGCACATGAGAAAATAAACTAGAGAACCAAAGAGTGCTTTTTTTTTTTTTTTTTACTATTGATAAATAATGGGATAAAATCAGGCTTTCCAAAGTAGACCTGAAATTCCCCCAAACCACACTCCTGTTCAATGCTCACAAAATCAATAAAGGAAAACCTAGAAACAGAAAATCTTGGGTCATCCATCCCACTTGGGACCCTGAATCATCCTCCCCCGTGATGGCCCTGTTTTCCTCTGGGAGGAGGCAGCTATGTCTCCTTGGCTCTGTGCTTTCCTCAAGAAGAATTTGACCCTACCTGACCCTACCTCTGCTGCGGTGAACGCAGGAACACTATTCTCAGATTGTTTTTTTGTTTTGTTTTGTTTTTGGTTCAATGGACAAAATCTTTCTAAATATATTCCTACTGAAAAAAAATCAAAACAAAATACAGCAAGCCTACCATCGACTGCTAAAATCGTTTCAAAAAGAATGGTCACTGAGTACCTAGCTATGAAAAAGGAAGGTGTCTAAAATAAAAGCCAAGTACTTTAATTGAAAATAATAATAATAATTAATAATAATAATAATAATTAGCTTTTTTGAAAAGCCCACAGTCATATCTTGGGCTCTCATTTGACCAGAAAACAACAGAAACCCTACAGAGCCGACCCCACCCCTCTTGGTTCTACCATGCTACAACCCATGGCTTGGCCTCTACCTGGGCAAGCCAATACAGGCACTCCAGGTACTTAACAAGGAACACAAGCTCCACTTGACAGACTTGAGGATCAAAACTCTGTTTCTGGAGGATTGCCCAAATGGTACACAGCCTTCCCAAGTCAAAAATATCATACTCTCTATCATTAAGTCCACAGTCTGGAAGCACCAAAGCTAGGCCCCTCATCTTGTCCCAGAAGAGAACTGCCTGCCTTGTACTCTGGCATGTTGCCACTGGTCAACAGCAAAATCCCAAGAGATATTATTTTTGAAAACAGCTGCATGAAGTACCTCATTGTGGTACTTACTTCAGGGAAGTTGTTAAGACTATTGTTTACTATATTAAACAGTGTCCTCTTTATAACCATTCTTGGGAGAAACAGTTCCCTGGTCTGACTGTTAGGAAGGGTAGAGCTTCTAGACCTCATATATGGTTACGTGTCATGGGCCTCCTACCAGGGCTGTAACATACTATACTTTTCTCTGGCTAAGCAGACAACAAGCGGGCTTCAGGCCAAAGTTTTCAGACTTTGCAACGTGGTTTTTATGAACATACCTCCTCCCTAAGCTCAGCTTATTCATTCAGTCATTCTTTTTCCCTCTGACCCGATAGCCTTAATTGGTTGTAGTTTATCATGTTTTGTGGTATGTGTATTTTGGAAAAGGTTCTGCATTTTTGGAACAAGGTGGGGCATTTATTAACAGATAGCCAAGTAAAAAAGATAAACAGATCTAAAGGAAGCATAGGCAAGGAATGCAGCTGAGATGAACCCACGTGCATAGAAACTGAAATCGGAGACCTTTTAGCAACAATCCAGTGAGGACCTCCACAGGGCAATTTGAAAACCTTCCACTCCCTATCAAATGAAAAGATAAAGTTCCCCATGTGGAACATTAGCTTCATTAATTGAAAGGACTATTTCTTATAGGCCCTTATGAATTATCTCCCCAATTTTTTCCTTTCGAGGTAGTAAATTATGCAAACATCTAATACATTGTTTCCTTAAGTTTATGCATCAGACTTCATAGTTGTTTTCAGGGCTGGGGATGGAAGCAGGCATCTCACACCCTAGCCAAGTGCTCCACCATGAACTCATCTAGACCTTTAGTCCTAGCTTGCTCTTTAACATACAGCAAAGTACAAGAGCATCTACTACTCAAAATATCTGTAAATTCCACTAAAAAGCCAATTTTTTAAAATGTATTTGCTGGTACAGAGTCTCACTATGCAGCTTGGACTCACAGTGATCTTCCTGTTTTCAGCCTCCCCAGTGCTGGGATTATAGGTGTGTGTCACCAAGCCCAGACTCTGTGGCTGGCTCAACCCACCCTGGGAGTGAGGCTGGAGCAGCATGTGATACCAGGGATTGAACTACAGTCCCTGCACTTGCCTAAGCTTGCCTAAGCAGGCACTTTAGTCTGCCGAGTTATCTCACCAGGTCCCAAGAACCAACTGTTGTATCTCAACATTTTTATGAGTTTGCCCTTCTAATCCATATGGATAGTTTGCCCTTTTTAAGAGAAAATAAATAGGAACTTACTTGTATAACATTACTGTATTTCACAATTTCTCCCAACAGCTTCTTATTCTCTGATTCATTTTGTTTTTGTTCCAGCTCTGCAGCATGCTTTGAGTGCCAAATATGCAGTGTGGAAACATAATAAACAGAACATAATGAGCAACAAAGAAATAAATATTTTTAGTAGCAAGTATAGAACCACAAAGAAAATGGAACAGTTGCTTTATTCTTTGAAGCTTGAAGAGAGAGGCAAAAAGGGGATAATAATTAAATTAATGATCATAACACAGAAGGAAAATTACTCAATTTATGCTGAAATGCGGCCAAAAATATGTTGAGGCACTTTTATATTAACTATTCCAGAAAAGTGCCGGGTTTTTAAACTTACAAGATTACTGTAAGAAGGAATACTACTAAAAACACCAACCCAGATAGCAAGTGAACTGTAGAAGATAAAAAGCTGTTTTTTAATTCTGAAAATAACAGGAATCTTAACGATACAAAATTCAGGCCTATTCAATTTATACTCCACCAAACCAGAAACTATAATCTTTCAAATATTTTTCCCCAACTCTTCCAGATTGAAAAAAAAAAAAAAAAAAAGTTAAGCACTAGGTCAGGTATAAATACCACTGGATTTAATTTTCCCACCGAAATTCTCAACTGATTTTCAGTTTGATGTGAAACTTAAATTAGTCTGACACACCCTAAAAAGAAAAAAATACGAACTGTAGGAATGTGCTACCTACACTCCAGGAAATGAGGTAGCCACACCCTAAAACTTAAAACTCTCTACTTTCAATGTATTCTTCTATCCACCTGAAAGCTCTGTACTGAGTGAGACTACAAAGTTAGGAAGTTGGGAATAACAAGAACATCTTTTTGTTATTGCTGGTTCTGGTCCAGTTTAAACAAGACCAAGGCAGCCCTGCACATACCTGGAGCTTCTTTAGCAAGGCGGCCTCTGTGTGGTTTCCTTGTTTGGCTTGCTTCGCTTTCCAATATTGCTTCTGGGCAGAATATCGATTCATAGGACACACCTTGAAAAGGCAGTCTAGGACAAACCAACAAACAGACACTGTAACTAAGGCTACTAGCATTTCTTAGCTATTCTGACAGCCTAATGTTGGAATCTTGGCATTTATTAAGTATAAAGAACATTAAAGGTCATATGGAACAACCTCTTGCCAACCCTTAAATTCCCTCTGTAACATCCTTTTCAAATAGTGATAAAAGTTATTACTAAAATAATCCTTTGTTCATTGGCTATTTCGAAGAATACTTCAGCCAATGTTTTTTGGTAAAGAAAGTAAATTAATCTGATGCTATAAAGCATTACTTAATGATAAGGAAGGATCTGGACTTAGAAAATAAATGAAATAGAAGCCTCATTTGGTCTTGTCCAATTAAAACTTTTTTTTCTTGTTTCAGAACTTTTGTTTGTTTGTTTATTTATTTATTTTTATGGCCGGCTCAGCCTGCCCTGAGGGCAGGGCTGGTGCAGCATGTGGTGCCGGGAATCAAACCGCGGTCCCTACAGCCGCCCAAGCTTCCCTAAGCAGGCACTTTAGATCACTGAGCCATCCTGCTGGGCCCAATTAAAACTTTTTAGGCATATATCTTCTATAACCACAGTGATGCAGGAAATAGAAACAATCACAGTTGATCATTACAGTCATCCATTCCTCAAGTTTACAAATACTGGAGGTGAACACAGCATGGGAATCTGGGAAAGGGGTTGCTATAATGGAAAAAGAAAGCAACCAATGCAATCACCAAGGTTACTCCTGACTGTACTCATATATATCAAACTAGGAAATAACCATAGCAAACTCTGCTAATCAAAAAGTAAAATAAATGTTGTTATTGTCATCATTGTTGCTTAGTGAGGAAGAATGAAGACCTTAACTCTTTTATATGAATGATTCTATATGCTCTTGGAATGGATTTCAATGTAGAATAAAGATGAATTTTCAAATATCTATAATAAAGACAGTGACATAAAAAATCCAGATATTATTTTTACTTTTTCTCACAAAAAATACATAAGTCCATCTAATGAATAGTTTATTTTGATTAATGTGTTCATATTTAAAAATATTTAAAATCATTCTCATTTTTCAAATAGGTTATCACAAAAAGAAAATTCACTCAACTCAAATATTCATGTGACCAATTACTGACTATTGTAATAGCATGAGTGTTAGAGAAATACAACTGCAAAATACTTAAAGAATTTTTTAAAAATGAAAAGAATAATCTTTTTCCATACTTGTAATTATAAACACAAATTATTTCCAGGTGTGGTGGTACACACCTGTAATCCCAGCACTTGGGAGGCTGAGTCAGGAGGATCAGTGCGAGTTCAAGACCAGCCTGGGCTACAAAAGTGAGCTCACAGCCAGCCTTAACTGCATAGCGAGACCCTGTCTCAAAAAGACAAAAATAAATAAATAAGTAAATAAATAAATACAAATTCTATTGCTCAGCTCTCCCTCCACATACACACAAAGCTGTAGAAAACTGTCTTTATAACTATCTTAAAAACTCCAGGATGGCACAGTGGTCTAAAGCGCCTGCTTAAGAAAGTTTGGGCGGCTGCAGGCACCGCGGTTTGATCCCCTGCACCACATGCTGCACCAGCCCTGCCCGCAGGGCAGGCTGAGCCAGCCATAAAAATAAGTAAATAAACAAACAAACAAAAGTTCTGAAACAAGAAAAAAAAATTTTAAAAAAACTCCAACACAGACAAGTGAAGATTTTATAGGTAGCAAAAAACCAACACTATCAACAGCTAAAAGACTCAGACACCATCAAAATTACAAAATGATATATAAATTATCACCAGACAGCACATACATGTGCGAGCCAAAAAAATCAAAAAGATATTTTCCTTTGCAGTGTATCTCAGAGGCCTTATCAATTATTTACTGCATAGTAGCAACTATAACAAATTATACAGGGCTGGCAAGATAGCTTAGAGGATGAAGCACCGGCTTAGTCAACTTCAGTTGCTGGCACCAAATGCCACACTAGCCCTGCCCCCGGGCATGGTGGTGCACACCTGTAATTCCAGCACTGGGGAGGCTGCAAACAGAAGGATCACTATGAGTCTCAACTATGTAGTGAGACTCTATACCAAATACACTAAAAAAAAAAATTATACAAAGATTTTGAAGCCCAAATATAAAGATTATTCACAGACATTGCCTAAAGCATGCTTCTGATTTAATGTAAGATTATTTTGACTATTATCAGGCAAGTGACAAAACTTCATATTGTTTTTCTTGTGGCAAAAATACAAATCCATGTTCAAGTAGAACCAGACTCTGGAATCTGCGTGCAAAGAAACTTATTCCTACATGAATAGAAAAATAGAAAATTTATGTTCTTCGGCCCGGCGGGATGGCTCAGTGGTCTAAAGCACCTGCTTGGGGAAGCTTGGGCGGGCACCTGCTTGGGGAAGCTTGGGCGGCTTCAGGGACCACGGTTCGATCCCCGGCACCACATGTTGTGCCAGCCCTGCCCTCAGGGCGGGCTGAGCCAGCCATAAAAATGAGTGAATAAACAAACAAAGGTTCTGAAACAAGAATAAAAATAATAAATAAAATAAAAAATTAAAAAAAAAAAAACAAATAAAGGTTCTGAAACAAGAAAAAAATAAATAAAATTTAAAAAAAAAAAAGAAAATTTATGTTCTCCATTACTATAGATTCCTGATGCAGCTCATTAAAAAAGGGTCTTTTGACAGAGAAAGTATTCTCTATTGCTTCCAACGCACTCCAGTAGCACTGCTAACTCATAGTACATCTGCGTAGCTGAGTAGTCCAACAGCATTACAGCCACACACTTCTGATCATGTGGCTGGGGCCACAGTAGAACCAAACACCAGCCAGCCCATAGCCCAAGGTTACCATAATCATCATGAGGGGCATCTTGCCCTCTACTCCCAAGCTTTGGACTCAAATCTCACCCCCAGAAAACTCAACCTACTTTAAGTTTCACAGTACAACTCTGGAACAGGAGCTACAGTCATAAAGATGAAAGTAGCCAAGTTAACCAGGAAGTGCAGCCTGAAATGTCAAGGGAGAAGAAAAGAAAAGACAGAGCCAATTTTTAAAGAACCAATAGTAATTTAGCATATGACTAAGGGATCCCAAGTACAGAGAAGAGCAAAGAGTGCTCCAAAGAAAGTCAACAGCAACACAAAGGCACAAAAGAATGCTGCAGACCAATGACTCTGCAAGAAAACTAGTACCTGGGCTTTTAAATGAAAATGGAGTGGTAGGATAAGGTCAGGACCCGAAGCCTTATGTTCTAGCATGAACTACATCCCACAGAAAGTGTTGAACTCTTCAAGAAATATAAGCCCTCACAGCATATGAAAGATGGCAGGGAGTTCAGGGCAAGAAAACCAACCTAAAAGCCCACTGCCAGTGTGATGAGAAACACTGGGCATCTGAGTTAGGGCTGAATAGCAGCTTTAAGGAAACCAGAAATTAAGAAGAAAGCCAGGGAGATAGCTCAGCGGCATAATCACCTGCCTGGAAGCACAAAGTCCTGAGTTCAATCCCTGGCAACAAAAAGAAGAAAGAAAAAAAGAAGAAGAAGAACAGTAGCTGACCCAACAAGCTTTAATAATCTAGTAGATGTGGGACTTGGAAAAGGTGAAAGCAGGGGAGGTTGGTTGACCAGATAACCAAGCTTCCTGCCAGTAAGCCTGAGCTACAAAGCCTTGGTTTGCAAATGCCCACTCAGCAATCTTCCACAGATGATATCTCAGTTCATATTACAGCAAATAACCAACCTGCCTCTGTGTGGGAATTAAAATTGCAGAACTGTTTGGATGACAGGAAGGAATGTTAGGCAAATATGGGCTTTGGAGGGGGTGGAAAACATGTGTGTTTAATTTTCCCTTTCCGCCTCATTTAGAACACATTTTTTAAAAATGTGGTCTACTTATCTCCAGCTGGTCACGTATTTGGTCTGATTCTAAATTTAGTGCATAATAAAAATGTTAATAATACCTGCCACTCCTAACTCACAGAGCTGCTGAGATGTACAAAAAAAGACAATCTGTGTGAAAGTTCCCTGTGAACTTTAAAGCCCTATTATAACAGTGAAACATTATTATTAATATTGCTTCATTCTTTCAGCAATAAATTCACTAAGACAAAGATATGACTAACTCCTCCTGGAGCCCTCAGCAAGGAGCAACAAAAGGTGAGGGGCTAGGATTAAACCTGAGCTTCCTCCTTCAGTAGAAGACGCTACAGTGAGTTTTGTGTAAAATTCTAGAACTTTCTGAAACTGGTGGTGAGCAGACCAACCACTCCATTACCTTAAGTATGTCTGAGCTCTAAGGCGCCATCCCTGGGCTCAGTAGGAGTGCAGCCTACCACAGCCCTGCCTTTGGCCTGCCTGAGGGAACTCACCTACTTCTGAGCTGCCAGCTGTCCTCCACCCCTACACCCTGCTCCCCAGGATGCCCTGGTCTGCTCATTCTCTAAAGTTAAGAATGTGATTATGCCTTTTCTTTTTGTTAAGGAGACCTCCAGTTAGAAATCATCTCAGAGTCACTTTTTAATTGGGTAGCAAACTTTTCAGCATTTCAAGACACAAGGAATTTTTGAAAAGAGAAAGAACAGTCTGCCTCATAGAACAAGCACCAACAGCACAAACAGAAAGAAGCAATTTGAGTTTAAGTTTCAGACCTGAGGCTGACAATTTTGCAGAAATACAGAAGTTCAAGAATGGTCACGAAGGGGCTGGGGAGATAGCTCCGAGGCACAAGTGCCTGCTGGGCAAGTGCAAGGTCGTGAGTTTGAACCCTGGTCCCACAAAAAAAAAAAGAATGGTCAGGAAAATAATAATGAAAAAAGCCACATTCAGTCCAGTCATATTATAAGAATAATGGCTTCAAATCAGAAATTTTTGAACAGCCATAGAAGAAAGTTAAGCCACCCAGGAGTATTCACTGTAGCCTGGTTTCAAATTCAGATGAAAGGAAGAAAAACAAAAACCCCTCACATAGTGTAACCCATGGACGCCTTATCATGTATCACTGGGTCAAAAGACTAACTGCTCCATTTGATTCCCTGAAAATCTGGCAAGAGACCCATCTCCACCCTCACTTTTAAGAGCCAGCTAAGTAACTTCAAAATGTATTGTTCACATCTTTGCGTCTGAGGCAGCTCTACCCCTCCCGCACAACTGATTTTGGTGCAAAATGGAAAGTTATTGCATAGGAAGCTCCAGTTACAAGCTTTCCTTTAGTAATGGTGGATAGCAAGCCCACTTTTTTATTTCTCCTCCCTCCTAAAGATGGCTACAGGTATAAGGGAGGCAAAGCATATCAGGCCATCAGCAAGCACCTGTTGCAAGGCGGACACTCAACAAATAGCTCTTTCATGGTCATTTGTAAAATTACCCCATACTGATAACAGCTAACATGGCTGCCAAGGACTTTTATTACTTTCACGTGGCGGAAGGTGGGGGGAAAGAGAAAGGTTCTAGGACTTTTCTTTTTCTCTTTCTAACCTAAGAGGACACAGGAGAGTTCCATGGCAACAATGCACTCTGTAACAAACAGCAAGCTAGGACCTGCCCAGTGGTAAATGGAAAGTGGGAAGAAAATCCCCCCTAGGGTAGGAGTCAGGCAAACAAGACCACTACACACCAGCAATTGGAATCCAGTGTTGATCACAGCAGCCGTGTGCATTCCTTAGCCCAAACTATTAATTGCAGCACTGTTCTTGTTCTTGATTTGCTCTAAGAAATACACGATGAAATATAGTGTTTGTATGAAAGTCTTCCTGTGAACAAGTCTTGAAAACTACTGTGTTTTTGCTTTGTTTGAGTGTGGAAATTTCAAGTCAGACATCTACCTCGTTTACCTTGCCTGCAAGAGAAAATCTAAGGAAGAAAATGTACTTCAGAATGCTACCAAGGCCATGGAAAATTTATTGCACATGTTAGCAAACATTAAAATTAATCACAACGTATGAGTTGGCAAACATGAAGATTGCAGTGTAACTTCCTCTGGCTGAATGTCAGCTATTTTACATCTGTAAAGGAAGTTAAATGGCCTTTCGTAGTCACAAGCTTACAGAGAATACTAAAACGTTAGAATGTGAAGGGGACTCAGATAAAATACAACCTTTTCCTTCTTTGAGATAAAGAAGAAAGAAAGAAAGAAAGAAAGAAAGAAAGAAAGAAAGAAAGAAAGAAAGAAAGAAAGAAAGAAAGAAAGAAAGAAAAAAACTCCAAGTGATTTGCCTGGCCTTTTCTGAATAGAATCTCTAGATGAGAATTAATTATACATATAATCAACTTCAACCACATACAGGAGGCATGAATGGCCTGACAAGTGAGTGTCTGTCGGCTTTCTGGGACTGTGGTAAAACATCTGGAATGATCCGTGTAATTAGGAAAAAGGTTTATTTGGGCTCCTGGTTCCACAGGTTTCCATGCATGGACACTTGAGCCTGTGGTAGTGTGGTGATAGAGTATATCACAGTGGAGAAAGCTGACCACCTCCAAGAGAATCGAAAGACAAGAAGACTAGAGAATGACAGGAAGGACTGAGAGTTCCTGTACCCCTTTTGAGGGTCCAACTCCAAAGGGCCCTACCTCCTGATGGCTCCACCACCTCCCAAGACAGTCATATCACAGACATCAGCAAGCATGCATCACATGGGACTCTGGAGGACACACAAGAGCCAACCAATGGCAACTGACTTTTGATATAAAACATTAATGCCACATTTGGTTAGCACAGTGCAGCTCATTACCATAAACACTTTATAGACTATAAACATACTCCATAATCACAACCAAGTCATTATGCAGATAGTGTTTTTATCTGTATTACACAGAGGAAATGGGAGACATTTCTTAAGTCCACCAAGTCCATAAGGTAATGAGCTGGATTTGAACCTAGGGCCTCTTGACCCAATTCGACGAGCTGCTTTTCTTCAAAGTCATCATTAGGGTTCAGGCTTCTTATATTGGAGCAAAATCTGTCTCAGGCTAAACACTGTTCATAACCCTACACTTATACCCCAAGGCCACTGAGAAAAAATCTGATGCAGCCTCTACCCAGCAGCTCTGAGTGGACCCTTCTGCGTCTTCTAACCTCTCTGCTTTAACTTTCCTTTGATTACCACAACAGGATTGCTTCACAAAGTAACTATTTTTAACACCAAAAGTCATCAATATCTCCTTTCCACAATAAAGCAACTGGCCAACTCAAGGTTTAATACTTAAGGCACTGCTAACACTTATTAATATATTTGATAAGTATAGATAGTGGAAAATACATAGGCTCAACATTAAGAAATGTCATGGTCCTCACCCTACAACACAACACAGCTTCTAGAGAGATATTATGAAGATAAACAACATATGCACCACAATAGATGGTTTTTATGGGGAATTTGTTACATGTGTACATACAATTAAATTGTCGACCAAACATCAATCAAAATCTTACCAATTCTTAGACTTAAGAAGAATACCCCAATTTCAGCATTCATGAATTAACACTGAAGAACAATTAAACAGTCTTTGGCTTCAATTGGAGCAGCAAAGACAAATAAACTTCAAATCCATTCAGGATAGTTTACATTTTTATCAAGGTTTTAATTTCAGCATTAAGGAAACCATTATAGTAGACATGACTGCAATTTATTTTCAAAAAATAATAATCATACTTTTTCCATTAATATTATCATTCTCAATATGCTATATTAAAATTGATAACCGAAAAGTATAATGTGCAAACTGATTCAGAGATAATGCAAGTTCCTAAATCTCACTACAAAATGCCAAGAGAAAGTGAATTTATACATACAGACACACACATACATAATGTGAGATATATATATGTAATATATCTATGTAGAAGTATATATATTTCTATGGTATCTCTATATGTCAGGGTTTTATACATGACTGTTACTATGTACATGTAACATTATATATATATATATATATATATATATATATATAAGCATATACTACATAAAACCATAAAATACATATTATATATAATACATACAAAACCTAATTCTTCTAAAAGTCCTTTTAAGTATTAGTTTTATAAATAGGGAAAGTTAAACTCAGATTATTTTAGAGACTAGTCTTTAAGTATCATCATAAGTTTTTCAGACATTCTAGATGAATGTATTTCCAAAGCCTAACTCCATAATTTCATATAAGAAACTTTACAATTACAAAATTAAAACTTAGAAAAACAAATCTATGTACAGTCATTGAAATTAAAGCACATAACATGACAATCTTACTTTTTTTATGCCTTTAAATTCTTGAGATGCCGAAATCTCTCATTAGGCCCCAAAAATATTTTAGAGAGAAACTACCTCAACATCTATACCCAGTACCAGACAGAAGTGTGCAAAAGCAAGCAAAACTACTTGGAAAATTTTATGGTCTCAAGCCCACTACTTGAAGTAACACTTTCTGATAGATGAACTAAATATAAAGTAACACTTTCTGATAGATGAATAAATTATAAATACACATAAATTAATTTCATAGAGGTCGGCTTGCCCTTTCATAGATACCTACCAATTTTAGTGTAGCAATAATAACCCTTGCCTTAAACTTTTAAATTTAAAAAGTCTGCTCACTTCCCCATTTGGTACTGGATTTAATCAGTTGTACTTGAGCAGTGGTGCTTGTAATCTCATTGGTTGGTCATAGTTTTTTCCCACCTCATGCCCACCTACGTGAGTTCCCATGTCTTCTCCACCACCTTAGACCTACCTCACAACATGATTTTTCTCTATAAGAGTCCCTGGAAAAGACAGCTTCCTGGGGACAACCCACTCAGACCCTCCTCCTGTCCCTCTCTTGGACAGAAGCTTTCTTTCCCCAATAAATCTATTCTCCTCATAAAAAAATTAAATAAAATAAAAATAAAAAATCTAACAAGGAGGGTTAATGCCAAGTCACAGTTATGCAACAGAGACATCTGAAGAACTGCTCGCTGTTCTGTGACCCAGTGCTGAATTAACTACTGTTCTCATAGTCAGTTTGTGAGCAGAAATTTATACCTAGAAACAAGATCGTGGAGTGCTTTCACTACTGTTAGTATAGATTCATGCTCAGCTGCCTCTATCTGTCTGTGGATTACTCTTACCACTAGGTAACATGGATAGATTAGCAGGCAATGGGCAGCAAGACTTGTGAGTGCAGTTTTACAACTGCGCACGCCAGACCTGAGATCAATTTATTGGGTTCCAGTATGTCCTCTTTCACTGGAATGGAAAGAAATTGAATGGAACAGGAAAGGGAAAAAAGAGGGGTGGGGAGAAGTGAAAATTACAAAGAATACAATTTCAAGTTTCGAGTGTAAGTATGCATGCTGTATTACACTGTAAAATATACTTCTGTCTGAGAGTTGCAATAAGATGTGCTTAGAATTCACTTTTCTAGAGGATGACACGTATATATATATGAGTTGAGATTAAGTGAACTTTACATTAATATGAATAAAAAGCAAATACAAACATGTAAATCCTGTGGTCACAAAAAGAAGAGACCAACACCAAAGGAATTCTGCTATACGAATCATTTTTGAAATATAAAAAAGTTCTATTAAATTATCTTCTCATACTATGAAGACAATATGCATTGTATTAATTATCATAACCATTCTACTAACTTGTTTTGAAACTGTTTCATTGCTATTTTATCTTCTCATTAAAATAGATAAAAATGAAAAATTAATTAATTACCTCATCAAACCTGTGTATAAGCAATTTTGATGGACAGAGGAGATGTCTTTTTTTAGAAAAAGAAAATGTTTACCACCCCTCCACTTAACTCTACTTTTCCTTCTGGATCTATCACTGGGTGTGGTTTCTTAGTCTGCATGCTTGCATGTAACTCTACAATCAGCACCTAGTAATTCATATAATGGAAGATGCTCAGAACCTGTTTTCAGAAGGAAACTCCTGCCAAGTTAGCTAAGCAACAACCACAAGGTGCCTACTCATTCTGGTCTGAAAGGTTTTGCAGTCCTTCTTGCCTTGTATTTAAATAGAAATACCTGCAAAGGGAACACCCTGGGACGTCCGCACTTGGGTTATCCCTGGAGCCTTCAAGCTCCACAAATGAGACAAGAGTAGTACCAGAAATCTGCTACAGGCATCTCAGACATTAACAATAATAAGGAAGATACACCAGGAAGTTGCTTATTCAACGTTCAGACGATCGAGAGAGGAAAATAGCGAATTTGGCAAATTGTAATTCATCTCCACAGGATTGACCTCAATAGAATTATCCGCCATACAAACATAAATAGGATGTTTGGGGGAAACTCAACTACTTAAGAGCACAACAGAGAGGAACACCAGGTCTACTAGCAATTAGTGTTTTTTTCTAAAGCTTTTATAAAGCTAGACTTTAGGCTTCAGGTTAACCTAACATAAGTAGGGTGACTATTTTATGGTCTGAATGTGGTCTGTCCCCCAGGGGTTCATGTGTTGTGAGCTTGGTCTCCAGTGTGGCTGCGTTACAAAATGGTAAATATTTAGTAGCAGGCTTCAGTGGGAGTTAATTAGGTCACTCAAGATGCGGCCCTTGGAACGGATGAAGGTAGTTCTTATGGGGCCATGGTTAGTTGTCAGAAGAGGATTCTTCCAAAAGATCAAAATGTCCCTGACCCCACTCTCTGGGTTCCTGTCTCACCATACTGTCTCCTCCTTCTGCATGTGTTCTACTGTGATGTAAGATAACCAAAGCGGCCTTCCACAGAGCAAAGCAGATGCTGGCGCCATGCTCTTCAATTTCCAAAACTGTAAACAAAGTAAATCTCTTTTCTTGATAACACCCACTCTTATGGCTTATGCCTAGTTGTCCCCCCAAAGCCTCATGCAATCATGGGCAGGGACTTCTAGAGTTTGAGACTTGAATGATGATCCACTGGGATTACATGTTTTACTACTGTTGGGATTATGGTCTGAGTACTGCTGAGACTATGGGTGTGGCCTGAGATGATAGGCTAAGGCAGAGAGCCTGACATAATTTAAAAAGAGAGACAGAGACAGACTAGAGCTGTTGCTCTCTGCTCCCCTGGTTGTTCTGTTGCCTCTGTCCCTATTGTTGCTGTTGTGCCACCATGAACTGTTGCTCTCTGCCATGTGCCACTTAGCCTTGGAGCCAGCCAAATATGGACTGAAGTCTCCAGTAACTGTGAGCTAAATAAACCTTGCCTTTCTTCATTTTGGGTGTTGGGTATTCGTCCCAGCAATGAGAGAGAAGTAACTAAGACACCCACCATCAGGTATTTTGATATAAGAACAGACAACTGACTAATTCGGTGACCATACATGCCTGTATATCCAACACACTTCTGGTTTAAGACTGATGCTTGAGCTTGTTGATTCGTCATTCTTCTTCCAAGCTCAGTGTGTCCTGATTTGGACAATAAGTATGTGACAACTGTGAACACAGTCCTGAACACTATGCAGCAACAGCTGAAAAGCTGGGGCCAGTATTGGAGGCAAGTGGAGAAAAGAATGGAACCTCAGTCAGAAGGAGATGCCAGATTACTGGGATCAATTACAGGTGACATACTTTCAGTGACATCCTAACAAGTTAGCCTCCATCCAGAGTTGAACAAACCAGAGAGCTAGTAAAACATAAAAGCTTTTTTATTTAAAGAACCATAGGAAGAACTAGATATTGTTGTATTGGAGAGAGAAAACAAAGAGTTGGATAATCTTGTTTCCTACAGCTGAAGAGCTATATGTTAGAAAGAAAGAAAGAAAGAAGTATTTTTCTCTTATGTTGATCCAATATCAAAAGAATTTTTACTTCACTGTAAGGGAGAACTTGTCAACAGCTGTAAAAAGTCCACGTAATAAAATTGTAAGTAGGCTTTGATTTGTGGTGTGGAAGCACAGTCAGATCCAGACTGGTGAGACAGGACCTCACCTCAAGAAAGAGGTCCTTTCCAGGTGTGACCTCTGTTTCCCCCTGGGAGCTGTAGAAGACATGATTGGCACAGAAGAAAGAGAGATCGTGCCACACTCTGGGTTACCATCAAAAGCCCAGGTCTCTCACCTGCCTCAGCTGTATTTATCAAACTGTGGCTTTCTTCTGTAACGCAACATTTGAGAAACCAGGGAATTCCAGCCCTGGCCTTTCATAGTTTTACTACTAAATATCCATCAGTTGTATGTTAAATCTCACAGCTCACATGCTATGTAAATACCCATTATTATTACTTCCAACTTTGTACTCCAGATGGACAAATACAGTTGTATTTATATCTGGGATTTTCAGAAGCCTGAGCCTTGTCATGGTTTGTAGTTTAAAAGTTTTAGTGGGGTAAGATGTTCTCGAATTAAAATAAGGTGAGCAGAGAGTCAGAGTAGAAGGCACCATAACCAACAAGTGCACACGTGTGCGCACGCACACACACCACAGCAGCTGTACAGTATTTAATGTGTCAGGCACAACAGATGCTTTATATGCATTCATTAGGCTCCATAGGAAATTCTGAGACAGATATTAGCATCACTGCCATGTCACAGATCAGAAAGCCAAAGGTCGTGGAGCTTTGGCTCCGCCCAAGGTCCCAAGAGCTAGGCTTCAAAGCCCAGCCGAGCAACTTCATCGTCCGTGCTGCTGTCCACCGCGGATGTGGCTGGCAGAGCGGTACGATACTGAAGAGCTGCAAGGTGGAAGGGCAGACAGGAGGTCGGGTGCAAGGAGTTAGCGCAGGCAGGAGCCAACAGGACCGCTGATAACCTCAGAAGAACCCGGGCGCCTTCTGTGTCTCCTTCCATGTTTGCCTCTCTTTTTATATCTATGCTTCTCTTCCCCTATATAAATTTGCTCGTTGTACTCATCCTCCATTTCTTAGGTTGACACGCTCATCACACATGTCTTTATCTCCTTTTTCTCTTTTTCCCAAAACAATTTTTTTCCTTTCACAATCTCTTCATTCACTTTGCCTCCTATATCTCCTTTACTATGTCTTCTCTGAACTTTCTCTCTTTTTCCTCTCCCTCTCCCTTTTATGATCATAAACTTTCGCTATAACTTTTTCTAAAAATTTCACTGTTCTTTTCTTTGGGTAAAGTCTTCCCTTTCATATTTCAAACAAAAACATAAATGCTTCATGCATTTCCTTACCAAAACGCAATTCAAAATCTAAATATGTTTGAAGGCAAACATATACCTAAAAGGACTTCCATCCCAAGTATATAAAGTACTCGTACAACTCATTGAATGAACACACACAGTCTGGTAAGATTTCAATAGTGAATTCATTGAATACAGCAAAGAAATTGATCTGTAGAAAGGTAAAAAAGCACATGAAAAGACACTCAGTATCACTGGCCATTTAGAAATGCAGTTGAAACCACCACTGTTCCTATTACATGTCCAATAGAAAAGCTGAACCTAGAAGAATGGACAAAGCTATGTGTTTGGAGGATGTGGAATCATGAAGCGTCCTCCATTTGGCAGTCTGACTACAAAGTGGCTCAGCTTAGGAAACCTTTTGGTTCTTGTGAAGAAGTTAAAGATACCCTTACCTGACCAAGTAACCCTATTCCCAAGCATCTACCCGAGAGAATGAAAGCACATCCACACAAAGCCTGTAGGCAAATACCCATCAGCATTACTCATAATGAAAACAAAAAGGGAGACATTTCAAATGTTCAGCACCACTTGTGGTGCTATACCCTTAGAGTGGAAGGTTTCCCAGCCTAAAATAAGAGTAATTCCCGACACATGCAACAGCATGGAAAAGTCCCCAAAACATCATGATGAGTGAGAGAAGCCAGATATAAAAGACTACACCCTACACTACGCTACTTATGTGAAATTCTAAAGCAAGGCAAATCTATAGCATCTAGCATGTGTACCTCCTCCCAAAACTGAATGCAACCATTATGTGTTACAAATACATACAAATAATTTGTTTTATAAAAGCATGGATCTGGAAGAGGATCAACCTGAAACTAGAGTGGAGATGACATCAACTGCCAATGGTTATGGAGGACCTGTGAGTTGATGAAAGCCTGACTATCTACAGGTCTGACTGCACCACTGGAAACACCAAAATTTGTTGGCCCTCCTGCACACAATGAGGGAACTCGATGGCTCATAAGTTACTGTACAGGTAAGCTGGAAAAAAAAAAATCGTCATGTTTCCATCTGGCCCTTAGCTACTTGTTTTGCTAAGGACCAGTGGTTTCTCATGAATTTCCCTAAGATCAAAGATAGAAACTTCCCTAACCTTCAAAGACACACTGGGGGTCTGTTCCAGTCCCTTCAGTTTGGTTGCTCGGTGTGTGGGAGAGTGAACGCCCACTGACTTCTTTGCTTACATCACGCGGCCAAATGACTTCTCAGCACACGGGAGCTCTCAAAAATATTTGATGGCTGACTCACGAGTCACACCCCAGGGTGCAGCCGGTAAATCAGGCTAAAACCAGGGAGGAAAATTTTCCTAAACACAGCATGAAATAAAATTGAAGCTTAATCCAGAGTTATATCTCAATTTGGAGAAAAGACTAGATGAGCAGGTTTGTCATTCCTGAAGGTGACAGAGCCCATAAAGAGCAGCAGTCATGTCAAAAAGACTTCAAGAGAGATGCAACTGTGTCAGGGGATCAGCACACCAGGAGCAAAAGTGAGACTAACAGGCCACCAAGGCTAAGGGCCACACTGGCTTACAGCACAACAGACATGCTAAAACCCACGGGGCTGGGGATTTGGCTCAGTGGTAGAATGCTTGCCTAGCAAACCAGAAGCCCTGAGTTTGGTCCTTGGCACCAAAAACAAAAATAAATAAATAAAATAAAAATAAAAATTCATGAATTCATAACTCTAAAACAGAACTTATTGGTCTAATTTGGAGATTAAACTACTCATTACTCTAAATACCAGTTGCTCAAAGGAACTAAGCCTCGAAAAAGACAAGAATCAAGACATAAGTGCAAGGATGTCGGACATCCACAGCAAAGTCAGAAAGAAAGAGAAAAAGAAAAAAAAAAAAAAAAAAAAGCTGCTCAGCACTGTATAACGTGATCGCAGTGTCACAAAAACAAATCTACATAATGTTTTTATAGCATTGATTCCCAACTCCAAGAAGAAAAACTATAAACAGTGTTTCTCCCTGTGGAGAGGAAATGGACATTGCAAAGAAGGGAAAACCATTTTCCCTTTGTGCTTTTGTTACTTTTATAAAACTTGTAAAGCAATAAATTTCAACATGAAAACTTTTTATTTTTCCAGGAAAAAAAAAAAAAAACTTTATAATGAGCTATATCCTAAGGCTTTGTAATGATGCAATAATGTTATATTTCCTCCCGCATGAAGCCCAAACTTGTCCTTATAAAAACATAAATATATATGCCTATAGAAATGTTGCAGAAACTGCAAATAAAAAGTGTTGCCCCTTAACATGATGATTTCTCTCTATGTCTTAGAGGAAAGGCACCAGAGAATGAGAACAAGTCTAGGCAACTACTTTTGTTACCATTGTCACTACATTATTTGAAACGTCATATTTAGAAAAGAGGTAATCATCCACATTACTTACTGAATGCCTGTTTTTCTCCAAAGAGCTCTGTAACTGACCAGCACCTAACCAGTCATCTGGTTCTTAAGAACCAATGCAGAAAACATAAGTGAAGACGGGGAGGGCTCGAGGGAGAAGGTTAAGGTAGGGGGGGCGCTCAGTCCACACAGGCACCAGCTATCCCTGCAGCCTGGAAAGGTGTTGCCCCGTATCAGTGTAATCATTTTAATCCCCAATTCAAAAACTGAAAAGTGGTACTGAAGAATATGACTTTGAAAGCTCTCAAATCCCTGTCCTTAGGGCCAGCTAAGTAGCTCATTGGAGTAAAGTACCTGCAAGCAGGCACAGGGGCCAGAGGTTTGATCCCCAGGCCTGCCATGCTGGTCCCACCCCCAGGGCACACGGAGATGGCAATTGAGACTGGGCATGGTAGCACATGCCTGTAATCCCAGCTCTTGGGAGGCTGTAAACAGGTGGATCACTATGAATCTGATCTAGAAGTAAGACCCTGAACACCTGGTAGACCCTTCCCTAAAATGCAAAAAATAAAAAATAAATCCCTGTCCTTGGAAAAGAATATTTTATTTCTTTTTAATTTTACAGTGAATAAAACTTTAAAGAAAAATGAAAAAGCAATACAGAATTTCAAAACAAGATGACAGGAAACCAGGCCAGTGGGATAGCTGAGAGGACTAAGCGCCTGCCTAGGCAACAACAAAGACCGGAGTTCAATCCCCAGTACCACATGCCATGCCAGCCCCACCTCTGGATGCACTGAGCCAGCCACTAAGACTCAACATGGTGGAGCATGCCTATAATTGCGGAGTTGGGGAAGCTGAAAACAGCAGTATCACTAGAGTCTGTATTACATAGTGAGACCCTATTTTAAACACACTAACAAAAAACTAATACATTCAAAAACAAAAACAAAAACAAAAGATGGGAAATCAACAACAGTTGTTAATTGCATACTGTTATCTTCAAAGTCATTGTTCAGATTACCAGAGATAAGCATGCAAAATTGGTCAACATTTTAAAACACTAAGCATTAACTTTCTTTCAATAAACCAAGAGAAATTAGTAGAACAACTATCTTAGCCATTGAGTGTGTGTGTGTGTGTGTGTGTGTGTGTGTGTGTGTGTGTAAAATTCCTCCCCTCTTCTTTCTTTTCTCCTTTCCTTCATCCCAGTTGTTCTTTCCTTTTGAGCAATTTCTTGCCCTGTATACTTTTTTGGATTTTGTTTACTGTTTCAACAATTTTTAAGCATTCGTAACTCTTACCTCCATTGATAATTTAGGTTCAAGTCAAGGCCTCAGTATTGGCTGAGTTTGCTTTGCTTTGTATCTAATTAACAAATGAAAATCATGCTTGCCAATGGCATGCATGGTGTTTTAATATACACACATATTGTGGAATGGCACAGGCAAACTCATCAGCATATATGTTACGGAGGCACGCACTTTATGACAACAAAATCTCTTAACAATTTTCAAATATGCCAAGGCACTGTTAACTATAGTGACAATGTGACAACAATGTAAACTAGAATGACATGTGGAACAACAGGTCCCTTAGCCTTACTCCTTCTAGCTCAAATCTTGTATTATGTGTTATTCACGTTTATGCATCCACAGTCCCTGCACCTGGCTATGTCAGTGGACAGTGACAATTTGTGGCAGAATATTTGAACAAGTCAGAGGAAGATATATATATATATATATATATATATATATATATATACATATATATATATATGTATATATATATATATATATATATGAACAAAAATTACAGACATTATAAAGTAGATAAAAAATTCTTTTTGGCCTTTTTGAGGCAAGCAAATTTGTTGAGTGAGTGGCAATGACTGTAATCTACTTTTTTCACTATGTTATTAATGTTCATTACTTTTATAAAATATTAGGCTGTTTTATGGCATTTCCATACATGTATATAATACAGTTGTTTTCTTCCTTTCCCCAAATACCTTCCCTTACACACTCTCCTTCCCCAATCCCCTTTACTTGAGAAGGATTCATATATCTTATAACCTTGGACCCACAACTTATGGAACTCGTGGAGTTTATGTGTGCCCTAGCAGTGTAAAAGGACTCTGTGTGTGTCTGTGCACACGTGCATTTGCACATGCATTTTTCTATGGAAGGTTTCATCAGATTCTTAAAGGAATCTCAGCCCCTCCCAGCCCACGAGTAGGGACTCCTGCAGGTGATACACCATCATAAGTCACTGTAGGCTCTTGGGCAGGTAGCTGCCCAAACATAGGAAGCTGCAGCAGCAGACAAAGGTAAATGGTGGCTTTGTTAAGCAACCAAAGAGGTGATACAGCAGGAAGGGGCAGGTTCTTAAAAGATGCTTTAGAGAAACAGAAGAAAAGTCAATCCTCGCTGTGTGTCCAAGCAGGAAGATTCTGGAGCCAGGCTTGCAAAAAGGCACCGCTCTGCTCTGCAGCCTGACAAGGACATGGCCAATGCCCAGGTGAATAAGCATGATGGAATCCTGCAGAAGGATGACAGAGAGCCAGGAAAGAGCGCCAGCAGTTCCACCTCTGAGCACCTCCTAGGGACCAGCGAGTTCTTGCCCACCCACCAGCAGCTGTGCAAAGCATGTTGGGGCAGGATTATCCATCACAGGTGGAAACTTGAAACGACCTAAATGCCACTTAGGTAGAGAGCGAGTGAGTAAACTGAGGTATCTCTGTAGAATGGAGCCCTGAAGAGTAAGAAGGAGCTGCTGCTGTGTGCAACAAGATAAGTCAATTACACAGATAATATTGAACCGAAGAAGCTGGTCAATAGAAGATGGGTATTTTTTACTCCGGGGACGCACCCACAAGAAGTGAAAAGCTCTCTTTGTTCACACAAAAATTTACACATGTATAGCAGCACTATTCCCCACAGGAAAAAAAAAGACAAAACCACCCGACTGCCCATCAGCTGATAAAACATGGTACATACACACACTGGACTACTTTCACCATTTTTTAAAAAATAATGCACAGATTCATGCGACACCACAGATAAACCTTGTGAACGTGATGTGAATGAAGCCAGTCACGGAATGGCACACATTGTGGGCCTGCCTCCATGCAAAACGGTCAGCACAGGCCAATGCACAGAGATGGAAAGTGATCAGGGGACACAAGGGCTGTGAACCCGTCCTGAGCGGAGAGGGCTGAGGGCTGCACAGATGTGCAGAACTGCTAAAAATCACTGAACTGTACAGCTGAAAATGTAAGTTTTATTGTACATAAACTATAAGTCAATTAAAACTTGATTTTAAAAAGAGTGTGTATTCCACTTACATGAAGTTTTAAAATACACAAAATTTATCCATGGGAATAACAGTAAAAATAGTAGCTAGTTTTAACAAAGGACCCTCTGCAGGGCTGGAAATGTCATACACCTTCGAATATGGAGGTGGGTACATGAATACGCACACACACAGAGAGAAACTTATCAGGTTTACACTTGATATACTTAAATTTGCACTTTAAAATTGTACATTTTATTGAAGATCCATTTTACCAGACTTTTAGAAAAAAAATTAATCCACAGCATTACGATGAGAATTGGCTTTTCTAAAGGAAAACCTCGGAGAATCACGTCCAGACAGACTATGCGCTCAGCAAAGCAAATTCACCCAACTAGTTATCAGGACTGAAAAATGCTAAGATCATCCCTGACTCTGTGTCTTGTGTCCAAAATTATCCAACCTGGGAATGATAGCACAGGCCTATCATCCCTGCACTGGGAGGCTGGAGCAGGAGGATTGAAGTTCAAGACCAGAAAGGAAAATTTAACAGTTTAGTGAGTCTCTCTCTCTCTCTCTCTCTCTCTCTCTCTCTCTGTCTCTCTCTGAGTCTCTCTCTCTCTCTCTCTCTCTCTCTCTCTCTCTCTCTGAGTCTCTCTCTCTCTCTCTCTCTCTCTCTCTCACACACACACACACACACACACACACACTTAAAAAGGATTAGGGATGTAGCTCAGGACAAGGACCTTGGATTCAAAGATCAGTACCACAAAAGGGAGGAAGGATGGAAGAAAGGGAGAGAGGGAAGAAAGGAGTGAGGAAGGACAGAAGGGATCAAGGAAGGAAGGAGATGAAAGGAGGGAGGAAGGGGGAGGGAACAAAGGAAAGGAGGGAAGGAAAAGGGGAGAAGGGAAAGGAGCAAAGAAGAAAGAAATCACCTCATAGTTTACCAACTCAGAAACCTGACCAAAGCACCATACTTTCTCTCCTGGCTAGAGCCACAGCCCCCTAGCAAGTGTCCCTCCCTGACCACTGGCTCTTGGGCAGCCTCTGCTCACAGTCCCCCACACTCATCGCCCAGGGCTGGGGCACTCAACTCTTCCTCTTCTGCTACCCCAGCCCAGCCTGCTGGCCTCACCCCCCATCACCTGGCCCCATCTTAGCACCACCCAGCCCAGGAAGCCTACTTTCCACTACTGGAACTCTCCAAGGACCCCTACAGAAGCCCTCAGCGCCGCCCATCTCCCAGACTCTGCTATTCTCTAGGAAGCCTGCACAGCCAACTCCATCCCTCTCACTCCAGCCTCTGAGGGAATATCCTCGAGGCTCACTCAGGTTCTGCCTCAGCCCTGCCCCACTGGCATTGGAGTTTCGCTGTTTTTCTTACTTACAAAGCATTTTGCTGTCTGATAAAAGCCTGGCCCTTAGTGAGACATCAGTAAGTGTTTCCTAAACAGACAACGAATGAATGAAAAAAAAATTGAATACAGAAACAGACGAATAAAAGTTAGATTAATTTTTGAATACAGAAAAGTATCTTGCGCCAATACAATCTGAATTTTTTTCATCATAACAAGCAAGAGTCCCATAACAAGCAAGAGAAAATGGTCATAGTAGCCTATGATTCACCCAAGTTTCATTCATGATCTGCTTGAAAAGAAAAACATAAGCACTGTGCTTTTCTTATTGGCCGTCTTTCCATCTGTGTGGCTTCCTTGGTAGAGCGGTGACTGTGAGCATTTAAAAGGAAAATGTGTCTATTAGAGGAAAATGATTTTTGTAGCTCAATTGTTGCATATTTACAAATTGTCAGCAGTTTTCTGTTACAAGTTAGGCCAACGATGGAAAGTACACCTTTTTTCAGATCCAAAAGTTTTGCAAGGAGACAGATTCCCCAGGGGGCTGCAGGATGACTGCTCTCTAGAGTCCCGGAGAGCCATCCTGCCCACAGATTAGCAGAGGCCAGGGTGGAAGGGGCTTCGATGTGATCCAAGAATGACGAACAGCAGACCTCCAGAGCTCCGGGCCTGCGGATGAGACCAGGAGAGCAGAAGCAAGCCCCGGTGCTTCTTTCTTTTCATCCTGGAACAGAGGCTCAACCTGGTTCCACTGATGCGCAGTTTTGATTACACCTCTAATGGTTACACATTGTCATCTTCCTATGCTGTGTGATGAAGTCCAGACACAGGATCAAAGCAACACTACACCACGGACATAAAAGTTTATTTCAGGCATAAATCCTGGACACTCCTAAGAACCCTGTCAGTGGCACATGATGATTTCTCTACAGCGCCAACTGCAAAGCTAACCCATTTGCTCATTAGAACAACTGCTGCCGAAGGAGCTGACATCCATCCTTTGAAGAAGAGCCCCTGAACTCCTTCTCGGAACCACCGCCTTAAGAAAGAAAAAGAAATCCCTGGACAACATCCTCAGTTACAGAAAGCATAGAAGACTACTGGGGAATCATAACTCGTAAGCAGAACTGAATATATGGTTTCAGAGAGAGAGCGAGACACAGGTCATAATGTCCCTGTTTAGCATGATTCTGAAAAAAACATCTTACCCAGCTCTGCCTGAAGGGCACCAAGCCTTTAACCTCAGTTCTACTCATAAGCCAGGCTTGGCTTGTGCTAGTAGACACAGTGATTGTAAATGCTCAACAAAGACCATTTTGATGAAAATTTAATTCTAAAACTTAAACCTCATTCTCCCATGATATATTAGCTCAAAAGAAACTTCCTTTGTAGACTTCTGTAATGCCTATTGTTCAGCAGTAATCATCAACTGTGTTTCTTGCTCTTTCATTTTTGCATAGATTCTTTTTTTTCTTTCTTTCTTTCTTGTCTTTTTTTTTTTTTTTTTTTTTTTTTTTTTTTTTTTTTTTTTTTTTTTTTTTTTTTTTTTTTTTTTTTTTTTTTTTTTTTTTTTTTTTTTTTTTTTTTTTTTTTTTTTTTTTTTTTGTATTTTAGGGAAGGGTCCACAGAATGTTCAGGGTCTCACTACTAGATCAGACTGTAGTGATCTGCCTGTTTACAGCCTCCTACGAGATGGGATTATAAGCACAAGCCACTATACCCAATCTCAATTGCCATCTCAGCACACCCCGGGGGCAGAGCCAACACAGCAGGGCGGGGGATCAGATCCCTGGCCCCTGCACCTGCTTACAGGTGTCATCTTCCTACGCTGTGTGATGAAGTTTAATGCACTGAGCTATTTGGCCAGCCCCTAAATGTTGAGAAGGATTTTCATTTCTTTTCTTTTTTTTCCCTCCTGCGCCTGACTGCATTTGCCCAAGCAGGTGCTTAAACAACTGAGCTAAGTCACAGGCCCCCTCTATTTGTTTTCTTAAAATTTTATTTTAAAGAAAAGAAAAAGCCCAAAATTTCATAACAAGACAGTAGGATGGTAAGCATGGTTACTGCATGGCACATAATTTTATTCAAAGTGGTTCCTCAGTATAAGATGCAGGCATGAACAGTTGTCAAAACACTTGAAAGGTGTCTTTGCATATCTCCCCCAAATAATCCCCTCATAAGCTGTACCTTAAACTTCTCCTGAGTAACCCAACAGCATCAAAGTGTGGAATCTCAAGAAGATTAAATATGAATCTCCTCATGCCATTCACCTAAAGTGAGCTCAAACTGCTTGTGGTGTAATATTCCCACAATATACACACACAAGCAGGCACATGCGCATACACGCATGCGCACACAAATGCGCACGAGCACACACAATGTTCTTGGGATACTCTTCCTAAGCTGTTTCTTTGAAGATCTCATAAAATATGCATGCAAATGGAGTGGCCCTGGAGAATGAGCCCATTCTAGCTCTTCCGCCCATGTCCCCCATCCACTGCACGCAGGGAAGACAGGGCTAGTGTTTTCTGTGCTGCTCAGGAAGTGTAGGATGTGAGTCTGAATAGTAAATGAGCAAAAACAACCTGACCATTTGACTCCCTAAAACATGCAAGCTCCCGCTGCAATCTGCTTCAGGCATGCGTGGCTGCTTGGGGCTAACTGATGTTCACCAATGAGACCCACCTGGAGAGGGGCTGAGGGTGTCAAGGCAATGGGAATAACCCTGCGTGGGCCATTTGAAGCATAGCGCTGTTGTGCGTACTGCGCCTGTGTGTCTCTAAGAGCTTGCCTTCACTTAATCTTGTGTGGGGTGTGTGTGTGTGTGTGTGTGTGTGTGTGTGTGTGTGTGTGTGAAAGAGAGATTTTGTTTAACTTCTTACTTAACTCAAATTTATATTCCTTCCAAGCTAACATTCCAAATTGAAAAATACCTTTTCTTGCTAAACATCCAAGTAATTCAAAAATGAACAATTGACTAATTCAGGGCCGAACTCCTGGAACGAGTAATCAATCCTTTAAAGCTTTTCCACCTTAAACACCACTCAGGAGCTCTGCTACTTTGTGCAAGGGTTTAGCAGTAGACACAGGCACACATCTTTACAATTTCAAAAAAATAATTCACGAAATTTGTCTGTTTGCGTTTATTCTTTTTGTTTCCTTCTCTGTCTGTCTCTCTCCTTTCTTTTGTTAAAATACTGAATTGTATTCAGTCTGCTCCTAGGTCAGGGCTCTAAAGCTAAAACCTCTTAAGGCTTCCTTCCTTATTTAAATGGCATTATGGCCACCACTGCAGACTTTGGTACTTCACTGAGGCCATTATACTCTTTCTCCTTCCTTCCTTCCTCCCTTCCTTCCTTCCTTCCTTCTTTCCTTCCTTCCTTCCTGCCTTTTTTCTCTCTTCCATTTTTTCAGCACAGCAGACTGAATTCCGAAGCTGTCCCACCGAGCTACCTCTGCAGGCCCATTCTTTTACTTTGAGACAGGATCCCACTAAACCGCCCGGGCTGGGCCCACCCTCGCAATCCTCCCTCAGCCTCACAAGTGGCTGACATCACCGGAACACGTGGATGCGGCCACCGTCTAGTTAATTTCTTCATTGCTGAGGCAAAATTCCCAACACCCAAAATTAGAGGAGGACAGGTTTATTCGGGGCCACAGGCTGGGGAGGCTCTTTCCACAGCTGGCAGACACCATAGCAGGGTGGCATGGCAGAGGGGCATCGCAGAGGAGGAAGAATCCATGGCATGCAGAAGACACAAAAGCAGCGAAGCAAGGAGCAATGAGCAGCCACAGCAGCAGCCCGCGCTCTGCCTCATAATGTCTCCAGGTCGCCCACCCTAAGGACTCACACCCTTCATCCTAGGATCACACCGCGACTCAACCCCAGGAGCACATCCTTGATCCCAGCACCTCCTACCCTAGATCAAGACGCCTCTCAAAGCTCCACCTATAACCTCCTGAGGCTTTACGGGGACGTAAAGATACAACCACAACACCACCAATTTTTAAGAACACCCATCTCTGTCTCCCCCAAGTGTGAATCACAGAAATGCATCTAAAACCACCACTTCTGTACACTTAAGAAAGTCAGCTATTAGTAACTTCAGAAACAGGGCCGGCGAGATAACTCAGTGGACTCAGCACCTGCTTAGGCAAGCACAGAGACCAGCGTTCCATCCCTGGCACCACATGCCATGCCAGCCCCCACCCCCAGGCATGCTGAGCCAGCCACCAAGACAGGGTATGGTGGCACACACCTGTAATTGCAGCGCTAGGAAGGCTGAAAACAGGAGGTTCACTACGAGTACAAGCCACATAATGATGGCCTGTACCAAATACATTCATAAATACTAATAATAAAAAGTACATACTATGCCTCAGAAATATACTTGTAGAACTTACTTGAAAGCAAAGAGAACATTCATGCTTCACTAATCATATGGGTGTAGCTCTTAGTACTCTTAGAATAATCTTCTGACTGTTAATCAATATTTATTGAGTATTCAATATGGATAAAACATGGATAGAACCAAAAATGAAAGTGCGTGCACACACACACACACACACACACACACATGACAAGGAGTAACAATTCTGAGTAAACCTTCAGGAAAGAAGGAAACAAGTCCATTCTTTCCAGAGCACCTAATACACACAAGAAGACGCATGTCTAATTGCTGTTGTGAAGGCTAATATAACCTTTCCTCATAGCACCCAAAGCAAGATGTCTTCTCTGCTGATTTTTCATGGCACACATTGAGATTTCAAAGTTCTATACTCAATAATTTCTTGATGTTCATTTTTGCAACCTGGAAAGATGGTTACCCTGCTTATAGAATCCAGCTGCCCGCTCCTCCCCTCTCGGCCTTCTACGGGGCTTCTGCACTGCTAGTAATGCTTATACCAGACATCTCTCTGGGGGCAGCCACCCTCGCCCTGCCCACCCCAACTCTATTTTTCCTTATAAACTGCAGGCTATGGGATCTAATCTGATTAACTCCTCCTAGAAAGATAGACATCTCCAGCTAGGTAGTGCCGAAGGCAGCAACCTTTATGAAACTCCTACAAGTCCTCCCTACTTGATGATGACTTCCTAACAGGATAATCAGGTCCTTTGTTTCCAGTCAAGGACACCTTCAGAAAGGTAAAGGAATTATAGTAATGGCACTAGGACAACAGGAGAAAACTAGGCTTATTTCAGGCAAAACAAGACATATGGCTGTAACCGCTGGGCACAAACAGACTTTCTCTGTGCGTGAGACAAAGGAAAAAAGCCCACAGCAAAAGCGGGCAGAAGACAAACAAAGTTCTTAAGCAGACAGAAAGGAAGTAGGGATCGCCAATGAATGGAAGTAAGACAGATCGGAGTGGAGGGAAACTCATAAATGGGAAGGTGAGTGTTGACATTTTGGACAAAGCACAACTTTAAATTACTTGTCACAATTATTCCCCAAATCCTGAGGTAGGTGCAACAGCCCCCGTTTCAGAGGAAGTTACACGAGGACACATGCCGGAAATGACATGCCTAGTTAACGCACTGCCCAACTGACAAAAACAGGTGGATGACCATAATGGCAAAACACCAGGACAGAGCCAGCCAAATAGCTCAGCAGATTAAAGCACCTGCAAGCAGGCACAGGGGCCAGGGGTTCAATCCCCAGGCCTGCTGTGCCATCCCCACCCCTGGGGCGCACTGAGATGGCAATTGAGACTGGGCGTGGTATCGTGGGCCTGTAATCCCAGCTCTTAGGGGGCTGTCAAGAGATGGATCACTCTGAGTCCACTCTAGTAGTGAGACCCTGAATACCCTGTAGACCCTTCCCTAAATTACAAAAAAAAAAGAAAAAAAAAGCAACAGGCTCTAGGAAAGGTATGTGCCTTCCAGGGGAGCGCCAGTAACCTAGAGTGTGGAAGAAAGTTCTAGAAACTGCATTCATATTTACTTTCATTCTGTTTAATTATGCTCATGTGCAATACCTGTGCACATACCAGTAGTGCAGGAATACATAGATCATAAGTAAATAGTTTATAGCTAGGTATATGTCTCCTGTGCTCACTCTTTTTCTGATGGAGCACACAACCAAAAGAAGTTGAAAAATCGCCACACTTGAGTTCAGAGCTGTAGCCATCCGCATCTGAGGGGACAGCTCCGACCATCACAGTGCCATCAACAGGGCTAATCTGAAACTACTAGAATCATTCTTAACAGCCTTGAAGGCCAGGTGCTGGAGACCAGGATGGGTCCACATTCTCCCTCACTCCTCAATAAACTCTCAACTCAAATGAGTCTAAGTGTGTCCAAAATGTTGAAGCCACTTATTTAGTTCTATATCTTCTTATACTTTACTCACACTAAAAGTTTCAAAGAGCCTAAACACTTAAACCTAGATGTAAAATGATTCTTTACTGCATAGAGTATCCCATGGAACTGTAGGGCTTTGTGTCGAGAGCCTAGGTAGGACAATATAGATCCAGGATTAATAATTAACTTTCATGGCTAAACAATCTCCTTCTTTAAAAAAATATTGTAAAAGACTTCCCAGTAGACATCAAAAACGCATTTGAATTTTAACAGCTCTCTCTGTTAGTAATAAAACTCTTGTGTGTGTTAAGTTCCTTAACACACACAAGCCCGGTCCTCTTATTGCATCCTTGGCTTAGACAGTGACTGCTGGCTTTTCATACTTCATATAACTTTCCAAATATGTGAAAGGATTTGTTTAACCCAACTGTTATTCTTTCTCATACTGTCTGAGCCAAATCCATCCCAGGTTGGCTATGCAGCACTCTTGAAAGTCGATGTTTTAGGCAGAGTCCTTAGAAAAATAATCACTTGGGGATATGGAAAGTAGGAAAGTAGAGGGGGAGAGGGCTGCCATGACTCCTGCCTGAGGATTTCTAAATGTTTAGACACAGTTCTAGAGGTGGTAAGAGGGTTTAGGAGATAGCTCAGTGGTCTAAATGACTGCCTGACAAGTGCAAAGACCTGAGTTCAATCCCTAGTACAGCACGGCCCGCTGGCCCTGAAACTGGGTGTGGTGGTGTACACCTGTAATCCCAGTACTGGAGAGGCTGAGACAGAAGGATCACTATAAGTCTGAACTGTATAGTGAGAGCCTATATCCCAGAGAGACAGAAAGACAGACAGAGAGAGAGACAGACAGACAGACAGAGACAGAGAGAGTTATAGTAGTGGTACAAATGACTACCTGCACATCAATCAGAATTCTAAGAGATAACGACAGTTACTACAATTTGATTCTGATAAAAGTTATCCAAAATTAAAAATTCACAGCTGAGGATTTCAGCTGCCAGGCCCTGTAAGCCACGCTTCAGGAGCCCACGGTTCCCCATCTACAACTGGATACCCAAATGGGCGGAAGGACTTTGTTCAAAGGAAGTCAGCCAGCATCTCTTTTAAACTTGCTTATTATAAGTGGATACACAGGGGCTGGCAAGATGGCTCAGCGGTCTAAAGCACCTGCTTAGGCAAGCTTAGGCAGCCACAGGGAACACAGGGTGATCTCAGCACCACATGCCGTGCCAGCCCCGCCTCCAGGGCAGGCTGAGCCAGCCAGTCAGCCACACACACACACACACACACACAGGCACGACAATTGTAAACCACCTGTTACTGGTCCTCTTGGACCTCACATATGTATGCTGCCATAGTTGCCTCCACCAAGGAGGACAAAAAGCCAAATATAAGAACTGTGGGCTGCAGGGACCAGGACAGAAACAGAACCTCCAGGGCCTGTGATTTTACCTCCGGCATGTATCAAAGTACCTAGCATGTAAACACAGTTCACTCATGCAGTGACAGGAATTTTCCCCCATTAGGAGAAACACCCATCTTCAGATAGAGCTGACTGAGCAATATAAACTAATTTAGAGTATAAAATTCCTTCTCTGAATAACAAGATAGTTTTGTTTTGTTTTTTTCTCTTCCAAGAATCTAACTTGTCTTTCATTTTAAGCCAAATTCCAATGAGTAGGGTGTTTTGGGTTGTTTTCTTTGTCTACGTAGATTAACCCAGAGTGGCAAGCCCAGGAATGCTCTAAGATACATTATTCATGGCATCAGAGCATAGCTCTTTTTCTAAGGAAGAGAAGGAACACTTGGTAACTGTTTGCCTTTCCCTCAACAGCTGCTATTTAAATTACCAGGTATTGCTCTGTTGTGAAATTTAGCTTAAGTAAGGAAATTACCCAAGTTTTGCAAACACCAAGCAAATCTAGACAAATTACATACAGACTTACTGATACCATGAGCAGACACACACCAGCTTACTGAGGAAGGAGGACTGGATCCCATCAAAGACAAAATAGCAACTAAAAGGGGAGGGATAAAGTCAGGTGCATAAAGGACACAGAAAGAGCAGAGCTCGCAAGTTTTGCTCAAGTCAAACCTCCATACCAGCTTCTGTAGAGCTACCAGTGATGAGTGGTATCCCATCTGCTAAGCCAAAGCAAAGTCTGAACTAAAGAAATCAATAGCAGTCTCAGCCCTCCAGGAAACTGAGGCAGGAGCATCTTAACTTCAAGTGCAGCCCAGGCAACTTGGAGATGTGGCAAGATTTGGTCTTGAAACAAAAATTTTTTAAAGGGCTAAAAATGTTAAGTTAGTATGGAGCTCATGGGCTCAGTGCCCTGCATGGGAAAAAGAAAGTAAATGAAGGAACAAAAGAAAGAGAAGGGAGAAGAGGGGAGAAGAGAGGAGGGGAAGGCAAGGGAGGAAAGGGGACGGGAAGGGGACAGAGCAGGATGGAAAGAGGAAGGAAGGAAGGAAGGAAGGAAGGAAGGAAGGAAGGAAGGAAGGAAGGAAAGGAAAGGAAAGGAAAGGAAAGGAAAGGAAAGGAA
>PVJA010014476.1:0-47382 GCA_004027025.1 Myocastor coypus | reverse complement strand
AAAGAAAGGCATTAGGCCTTATCTCCATGTATTGATATATACAGAGCTGGCTAGGACATTTTTTCATCCACTTCAGCTGATTCTAAGCAATGGAAATGAGTCTAGTGCTGGTGCTACTGTGTACTCTTTGAAGCAATCCCACAGGACTGTGAGGCCCTACCTGTAGCTCCCAGGTAGGACTGTGTGTGCCCGGACAAGTGATGTCACAGTGTGTGCTGAGAATGAGCCTGGAGAAAAGAGGCTGACTCCTTGGGAAGTGAAAATTACACATTAGAACAGAAGCATCAACCCCACAGCACTAGATACCAACCCAATCTGTGATCTACAGATCACTATTTCTGCATATCTCTTTCTGTCTACATACTGCAGAAGTAACTTCAGACTGCCTACCTAGCAAAGCTCACAGCATTTGCTTATGTCCCACTCTCAGCATCAATCAACTCCAATCTATTTTCATGTTCACAAGTTAATAAAACCCAGGCTCAACCCTAGGTCAAGGCGTTTGTTCTGATTAGTCACTATTCTAGCTGGACTTAGAACTCTCCGAGCTCCCCAAAATTACCAGTATGCATCACTGTCTTTATTCTTGACATGGATTGCCCTGGAAGTGGTAGACTGGATTAACTTATTGGAATTCCAATAATTTTTCCCTGAGTAGGCCCACTAGGTTTCATGGCCACTAAGAGTTCCAGGATGGACTTTCTGTATTACTTGTATGACTCTGTGTCACTTATTTCATTTCACAAGGGCTCCTGTTGTTCACCCCCGTTTTTAGCAAAAGACATTATTTCATTCACCCTTATGGCTAAATTATATATATATATATATATATATATATATATATATATATATATATATATGTATCTTCTTTGTCCATTCATCGGCTCACAGGCACCGGGGCTGACTCCAAATCTTAGATATTCACAGGATGCCTTGATAGGAGCTGTAAGAGAAGCAAAAGTTGACAGCATTCAAAAAAGAAAAGCAGGGAATACAGGAGAGAAAGACTGAGGGAAAGGGCACACAGGAACAGGGAGACTTACCAGCGCCTCCTCATCCAGATGATTAAGCCCATGACGACCCCTAGGAGGATTACAAGTCCCACCCAGAGGCTGATGGATAAGTGGCTTCCTTCTGTTTTGGAGGGGACACAGGATGGCACACAGCCCATGACCCCTCCCTAGATAAGTCCCTGCTCTGAACACAGGCAGGGCAAACAATGCTTCTTATTTCTTCCCGCATTTAAAGCATCCCCTTCTGCTTCTCCTGTTGAGATTCCCGTCTCTTCTCAGGGTCTGACCAACCCTACTTCAGTTTACTCCTGCACATAATAGTGTAACACACAGGTAAAACTCCATAACTGGGCCAAAATGAGTCTGTATTCAATTCTCCCACTTCCCGCATGGCTGGGGACACCTAAGTTAATTTAGATTTCTTCATCGGTAAATAATCATTGTATTATTATTTAAAGGAGACTAACATGAAGTGCTGGAAGCAGATTGGCCAACTCCCAAACAGGAAGCATAAACTAAGCAAAAGCACCTTTCTCAACCTGCCTCTTCAAGTCCCTGCTCCCCTATCTGCTGGAGATTGAGTCTTCTTGGGACTCTACCTGCCACCACTTCCAGATCTCTGAGTGCTGTACCTTCTGAGTGTTTTTGTTCTCCTTTGCTTTTGTGTAGAGAACATTTTATCTCTCAGTCTTTTGAGTCTCAGGCTTGTTTTCCTCCTGAATCTATCCAGGGTCCCCTTCTTCTAGATGTAATTCAGAGCCCCATCTCTGAAATTCATTGTCAACACCACTCTCTTCCAGTCAACCTCCCTATGCTTGAGGACCCCCTTCCCCCATTTCCAGCTCAGGCCCCAGTCCTGCCTCACCCCAGTGGAGCATGATGTCCTGCTCTCCTAGACTGCTGTGCTTCACTCGGCAGAACAGCCCAGCTGCCTCCTGCTCTTCCACATCCAGGGTCACTCGGAGATACCACATGTCATCAGTATTGGGCAGCTCTTCCCCTGAGTTTCAGGCAGCTCCTGATCACCCCGCATCCACATCACCCACAGGGGCTTCGGGTAGAAGCCAGAGACGTGGCACACCAGCTGCAGATGGCCAGGTCCAGGGCTGGGGCCCTGGGACAGCCAGGCCTCAGGCTTCACTGTATCCAGCAAGGAAATGGGAGATCTTAAAGTGAGTACTGGGCATTAGATGCTCCGCTGCTATCAGGTCCCCCTTCCCACGTGTCTACTTCTGGAGATGAAGTCCCCACGTAGCTCTGTTCCCTTGTGTCACCTTACCCAGGTCAGCCTTCCCAGCTTCTCCTTCCCTTTCTCAATCACAGAGTGCTCCGCTGGACCCTCTGACATCGGAGGCTCTTTTACTGAGCCCAGTTCATTTCAAGAACTGCCTGACTCAGTTCTCTGCATCTACTTCATGACATACAATATGTAATACTCATGAATCCTAGTGAAATGAATAAATAGCCCATTGTGTAGAAAAGCCCAGGTGAAGCCCAGGTATAGAGGAGCACAGAGCAAGGCAGGAAGCTTGCATGGCTGACCTTGCTGTTCCAGTTCTGACTTCCCCGCCTCAATGAGGCCCCTGGCAAAGTGAGGACAGGTGTCATTGAACAGCGAGTGCATCATTTCTCTTGTATTTTGATCTTTGTTCAGATCTTCGATGGCCCGATTTAACCAAGCAGCATCTGGCTCTGGCTTCCAGGAAGTTCCCTGGAAACTCAGTACATGTATTCCTTGAAATGCTACATGTAAAAAGCTTTCCGAAGCATTTTCAGGGTATGCCTCGCAGCTCGAAGCCGCCTGGATCTCAAGGGGATCTGTGGAGAGAAATGTGCATATAACAGAGGGATCCAAAAGATCACAAGAGATGAAAGAGAAGAAATGGCTTCCGAGGATTACACAGGGAAGCCACTCTTGAAGGAAATAAGAGTGGGTGGCCTGCAGCAGGCAGGCACATTGAGTACTCTGAGGACTCAGAGCCCGGATTTCTCCAAGCAGAATTGGAAGTCCTAGGAGGTAGAGAATACAGAACTTCAGTAGGTGGGGCCCCAGCCCTCCAGGAAACTTTCTGTGTTCCTTGTCACCTTAGAAGCCCTCCCAGGGTCCCAACCCTCAACTCACAGCCTTTGTGCAGCATGATGGTGAATTTCTGCACGATCCAGGTGAAGTGGTTTCTATAAACCTCCAGTATGTGCCTCAGCTCCTCCCACTGTTGGTGGCTGAAGCTGCCCCGGGACCAGGGCTTCAGAAATTGGATGGTGTCTGAGCCGTTCCTCCAAGAGTGCGTCTGCAGCTCCCCCAGCCATGCCAGGCCATCCGTGCGCGACAAAGTGCTGTTGGCAAAGGAGGAGATTTGGAGGCAGCGGAAGGGAAAATTCCTTGGTGCCACTGAGAGAGTAAAACAACGAGTGTCGCCGGTGTCTGGGAGTCCAGACACCACCAGAAAAAGGAAGAGAGGTACAAAGGGCAGCAGGTGACTGGGAAGAAGGGTCCGCGAGCTCTGAGCCACGGGACAGAGGGCTGTCTGGAGTATCTGCGCGCTCCGCACAGCCCGGAGCATTCCCTACTCTCCCCTAACTGCGAGGCCCTTGGCCCAGACCTCTTTCTCACAGGGGACTTCCCAGGAGCCCTAGTTCCACTCACCCTCAGAGCTGTCCCAAATCTGCGTGAGTTTATAGAGCAGCAGAACCGGCCAGAGCTCCATCTCTCCATCTCTCGAGACTGGAATCTTGCTTGCTCCGCCCCTCGCGAGACAAAGACCTCAGGCACCACAATCCATTCATCTCCGCTACACGGAAGTAAACATTCGTTTCCTTCGCTTTTGGTCAGGTCGCGTGCCACCTCCTTCCAGCCCCAGCTTTGGTGGGGCCCTAGTCCAGCTGCTGTGCGAGCTGCTGTTTTGTCAGGCTGTGTCCTGTAAAGAATGAAGGTCCAACTCAATTCTAGAACCTTTTCCAACAGGCTTCTCTGAAATTTCTGTTTCCATGAAGATAAAGTTGAGTAGGCAGGGAGTGAAACTTTTATACTAAATTTTTATTTTTCTTTTATTTTATACTAAGTTTTTAAAACTCACCATAAACAAAGTTGAATTTATGTTACAACTCCGACCTATGAACACTGCAAAAGAAGACCCCGAGAGCGAGCTCAGTGGGAAAATTCTTAATCAGCATGGGGAAAGCTGGGGGTACAGCGCTCAAAAGCAAAAGGCACTCTTAGCCTAGGCAGGGCGTGTATTCAGATGGAAACAATAACGGTGACTGAATTTGCTTTTACACCATTCTACCTTACAAAATGACAAATGCAAGCGTCGCAGTTATTCACTACAAATATGAAAAGGAACTTTCTCAGGGGCGTTTTGGGAGGACTGCACAGAGTGTGCTAAGAGCACAGCACTCACAGCCCAAGATTCTTTCTACCTCAGCTTCCCCAGCTGTCTGGTACCCTGAGCCCATCCCCTGCGGCTTTGATCCCTGATTCTGTTTTCAGAAGAGTTTAAGAATAACCCCTTGCACTGTGATTAATTTCATTATGTTTTGCAGATTCTGACAGAGCTGGTGGTTAGGTATGAGCTGGGGCCGGGAGAGAGGTAAAGTGAACTCACAGGAAACTTTACTATGGGAAGTGGTCTAAGCTTCTGTAGTCCGAGGTCTCACAAGCACCTGAGAAGTGTTCATCAGCCCCTTCCATGCACCCAGCTGGCCTCTTACCTGAGACCTATTCATGCTCGCTTAATCCACATACTGACTGAATTAAGCCCCATCTAACCCACCTAGGCTACATTTCCAGGCATTTGAATCGCAAAGTTTATTTGTTCATTTGTTTGTTTGTTTGGTACAAGTCTCAATATACAGCTCAGACTCCTAATGATATTACTAGCTCAGCATCCCCAACACTGGGCTTACCAGCATGTGCCATTATGCCAGTTTCCCTGGCCAGCACTGGGTGCAGTTCCAGGAGTCAAACCTGGGTTTCTGCACTTGCCAAGTAGGTGCTTAGACCACCAAGCTATTCCCTCCAACCCTTAATTGGAGTTTTGCAATCCTCTCAGCGGACGGCTACCACCTCTTTCTTCTGCCCAAAATCATATCAGTTCAAAACTTGCTCCTCCTGTTAGTCAGATTGAGCTTTATGATCAATCAGAAGAAGCTCTGATCATACAACACTACCACCAAATTCTAGAAAACAAAGAGAAATAGACCCATCCTTGGGGCTCTCAGCCTTTCCCCAAGCTGCACATCTCTTCTTTTTGGAAATATACTTTCTTCAATAAAAGAAAACTGCTTTGCTTAAGAATTTACTCTGTCTGTGGCAAAAAAGCAGAACTGAGGATCAGTGAAACAGAACACACTCAGCCACCTTATCTTTGACAAAGGGACTAAACATGTTCATGAGAAGCAAGACAGCCTCTTTAATAAATGATGCTGGGAAAACTGTCTTTCCTCATGCTGAAGGCTAAACTTAGATCCATGTTTATCACTACACACTAAACTACAGTCCAAATGGATCAGATGGGCCTGTCGGGATGGCTCAGTGGTCTAAAGCGCCTGCTTGGGAAAGCTTGGGCAGCTTCAGGGACCGCAGTTCGATCCCCGGCACCACATGCTGTGCCAGCCCTGCCCTCAAGGTGGGATGAGCGGGCCATAGAAATGAGTGAATAAACAAATAAAGGTTCTGAAACAAGAAAAAGATAAATAAATAAAATAAAAAATTCTTTAAAAAAAAAACAAATGGATCAGAGGTTTAAATATTAAAACAGAAAAGAAAACATTTACACATTTCTGGGCAGAAATTTAGAAACCATATACAACATTGTAGTGGGATAATTGTATGACCTTTTCTTTCTTGTCTTTTGTTTTGTTTTTGTTATCCTTTTTCTTGACAAGCATTTACTTTAAAGAGAGTATAGCAACCATTGACATGACATTAGAAGCAGTACACATTTAGAAGATCACAATGACGGCTGTTTCAAGCATGATTTTAGTACTGCACATAACTATGCTCAGTTCACATAAAACAGCATATAGAGTTAGTCTGGGTGAGAACTCTACCCATTAACTGCCACTTTCAAAATCCTGATGTAGAATCTTAGGATCATTGCCTTCACCATCCTGTGTAAATAAATGTACAGTTTTGCCCTACCATATTTCCTATCTTTTCTCCTTTCACTCTGTTCATTGTTTAATTCTTAAGTTTTCTCTTTCCACTTAACTGTGTAATACCTTGAAACTTTTATTTCTTCTTTTGAGTTCTTTCTTACATTAGGAAGAAAATATGATATTTATCCCTGTGGGTTTGATTTATTTCTCATATGAGTAAATATTCAAGTTACATATATATATATATATATATATATATATATATATATATATATATATATATGAACTTTGAGTTTATTTTTCTTCACAGCTGAGAAATACTCCCTTGTATAAAAATACAATATGTTTTCCATCCGTTCCTCAGGTGATCGCCATTTAGGTTGTTTCCAAGATTTGGCTATCATAAGTTGTGCTGCTATAAATATTGAAAAATGAGTGAATAAACAAACAAATGTTCTGAAACAAGAAAAAAAATAAATAAAATTTTAAAAAAATTCTTTAAAAAATGATAGTCATTCTTTCTGGGATGAGATGATATCTCATTTAATTTGCATTTCACAAATGGCAAGTGATGTAGAGCTTTTTCAAAGTTATTTATTAGCTTCTTGTATATCTTCCTTTGAAAAGTTGTGTATTAATTTTTGGAACTGTCATACTAACTTGTTTTGAAACTCTTTCATTGCTTTTTCTCATTAAAATAAATAAAAAATTTAAAAATAAAAAAATAAATATTAAAACAGTAATACTAAATCTTCTAGAGGAGAAAGTAAGTAGAAATCTGGAACACATCAGAGTAGGCAGAGAGTTCATGAACAAAACTCAGACTATATGGGAAATGCTTCTAAGAATCAACACCTGGGATCTCATTCTTTGAAAGTGTTTTGCACACCAAAGAAATCACCCACAGAGTAAAAAGAAAATCTAAGAACTGGGGAAAAGTAAAAGATAACCTAGTGTCTCTCTGACAAAGGACTTCTGTCTAAAACATATACATAATTTAAAAATAGACCCCCTAAATACAAATATCAAATTTTTAAGAGTGGGTACCTGATAAGAATACACATTTCTGGACCCAGTGACAAGATCCTGCATGTGGGGTAGACTTCAGAAACTCGTTCAACCCAGAAAACAGGCCTGGTGCATGAGTGAGACAAGTCTGGGCCCAATGGAAAAACATTCGACCCAGCAACCATGCCCTGTGTGTGAGATAGGCCACCCTGGGCCCACCAGAAACTCATCTGCTCTGGCAACCAAGCCTGGCATGTGAGTGGAACTTCATCCATCAGACAGGGGACTCATACAACCACTATTGACATCAACATAGAGATTCTTCAAAAAGAGGGAAAAAAAGGATTATTGGTTCCATTCAACCCAGTTATCCGCCTCCTGAGAACTTTGCCAGAAGAACTGAAAACATCACATCACAGTATACATGTGCTCCCCTGTTTATAGTAGTCAATTTGTCAGAGTTAAATCTTGAGGACAACTGAAACACCTATCAACTGAAGAATGGATAAATTCAGTGTGGTATTTTTATGCAACACTGTATTATTCAGGTATAAGAAAGAGAAACTCTAGTTTTTTATAGGCAAGTGGATGCAATTAGAGACCATGCTTGTAAGTGAAATAAGTCACATCATGTATAAACATCATATGGTCTCCCTTGTGTAAAGACCTGAAAGAGTAAATGAAATCTGAAAGTTCCAACAGATACTGTGGAAGGGAAAGAAATTGTTCAAATGGAAAGAGCAACAAGAATGAGGGGAAGTGGAAAAGAGAGGAAGAAAGAAAGAAAGAAAGAAAGAAAGAAAGAAAGAAAGAAAGAAAGAAAGAAAGAAAGAAAGAAAGAAAGAAAGAAAGAAAGAAAGAAAGAAAATGATTGAGAAAAATGTAAGAGTATACACAGGATAGCTTGGATAATTGCAGTGCTGATTACTGCTGATTTATTGAAAGGAATAATTAATGCTTAAATCTTGACCGATTCTGTATGCTTGTAACTGATAATCTAAACAACCACTTTGAAGACAACAATATAAAATATAGCAAACATTGTTGAATTTCTATCATTCTGTTTCGTGAAATTTTGCATCATTTTTATTGTTTCTAATGATTTTCCCTATTTTTATTCTCTTTGTAAAATAAAATAAAATAAACCAATATTCTGCTTGACACCTAATAAACTGGGTTGCTGGACCTGTGACTTTTTGACTCTGACATCATTTCTGTAGGCCTCCCACAGATTTGTTGGGCAAGATCCAACACAGTACACACACAACACAGACCATCCACTCAATCCAAAAAACTAGTAAACAATATGTTGGGCTCATTCTTGTGTTAATATGACAGCTTGGGGCTCACACTCTGTGCAGACAACAAAATGCTGAGTACCCAAATCAGTGCATATCACAGGCCTAAGGTTCTAATTTCCTCAGAATCTTCTTATGTACATTTTTCATCATGACCATGGATAATGCCAGTTTTCTGCTCACTTGTCATTGCCACTGGGAAAGGATTTTCTAATCCCTCTTATAGACTTTATGCCTATCAGAAGACCTATCTTTATAAAGGAACACTCATTCTCAAAATGTCACCTCTCACTCTCTGGTGGCTGTCTTTTCTACTTCTGTGGGCTTTGGAAAACAGAACATCATACTGAGCTAAAGCCAGTATGCTGTAGCCTCTTTTTGCTATTCTGGATGGCATGTTTAACTGTCATAATCAGGTACTTCCCATTTTAGCTGTTTTTTTTAATTGTCATTTGGTTTTATGATGTGTGTGTGTGTGTGTGTGTGTGTGTGTGTGTGTGTGTGTGTGTGTGCTTTTTTGGACATTCTGTTTAACCCAAGCAGGCCTCAATCTTCCCAAAATCCTCTTGCCTCAGCATCCCAAGTCTGCAATAACAAGCAAGCACCATGTACTATTTTTAAGGCTTTAGGTCTCCCTGTAGTCTGTTCTTCGAAGTCTTTGAAGAATGCACTGGGTTGGGTGGGTAGTTCCTAATAGCTTTCTCAGTCTTGTTGCCAGAAATTGTCAGCTATAATGAGTGGTGTTGCACTGCCCTGAGCAACCTAACTGAAACATTTATAATTGTATCCTATCCAGAAAATGTCATTCACAATGAGTCAAAGTTATAAATATTCAAACAGAGGAAGCCTTTACAAGACTGTCAATATCATAAAGAAAATAGAATTCACCATCTTATTAGTTGAATCAGCTAGTGACATTAGGTCCAGAGTGAAAGTTACCAAATTTCAGCTCAACACAGATTTCTTCAATCTATGTCTGTGAGAATCTTACAGTAAATCTTACAGGTCTGATTTTTGGTGGACTTGCAAATATGGCTGTCTCTATTGGGCCTACGTGAGTAACTGCCAAAGGTGATACTGAATAGAGTGCTCAGTGGAATAGCACCTTCCAATTCCTTTTAGGAGTATTTGGGGTTGGGGGGAAGGACGGGGGTTCAGACTCACAATCTTGCACGTGCCAGGCAGGCACTTTACCATGGAGCTATCTCCCCAGTCCCTTCAATTCCTTTTATTTAGTAAGTGTTCACAGGTCCCAATAATTATATCCTTTGCGGGGAGTTGGTACATGTACACAGCACATCTTCATTCTTTGTGAATGTGATTTGTGAGACAAAGTTCTAATGTCATAGGTTCATGGATCTTAGACACTCAAACAGGCTGGAAATCTATACATATAGAGTAGGCATTCTGGGATATGGGAAGGAGCTATTAACCACCAGGGAAATTAAGACAACTAAGGATGGAGTAAACATCTTCACGGTCACATTTTAGAGTTTCCAACTTTGTTTTCAGAGAGAGCGAAATCACCAGCCATTATAAATCTTATCTGAATGACTTTGAAGAAAAACTCCAAGTAAGAAAGAAATGTGCACATGTGGGAGGTTGGTTTTTTTAATCATGTTACCTGATCTCAATTTGCTCACCTCAATTTCCTGTTATTTACTTCTTTCAACTACATGGCTCCTTCCTCCTCCTCTATCCTCCTCATTTACCTTTTCCTTGTCCCTTTATAGATCCCCTACATCTCTGTCCCTGTCCCACAAGCTGTCCCCATTCCCCTTCCCACACTGATATTCCTTTATCATCTTCCTCACATTATCACCTCATTATCCTATATGGAGTGTACCTACAAGTCTCATAAGAAAGTCAGGCACTCACCATTGTGCCTCTGAGAAGCAGACTATGAATCCTTCTCCCTCCCTCTGGATTATTGTCCTGGGGGTGACAAAGGCTGACTGGATAGAACATCAAACAGTGGACAACAGTACTGCTGCCTGGCCTTGTTTATTAGAAAGAACATAGGAAAGCCCTAGCTGGACATGAACACAAGAAGGACACTAAAGAGTCACCCAAATCAAGAAATTCATTATGGTTTCTTCATGCAAAAAGGGCAGAGAATATGCAAAAATATAAGCTTGTCACTGCTTCCCAGACTTCTTGTTGTCAGTGGCCTCCATGAGTTTTCTCTCTTCTGAAGTCCAGTTTCTTGCAAGGCTTATCTCACCTCATCTTGAGTTTTCTCAGGCCCCACACTTTGTTCTTTCATGTCCTGATGTCAGCTGGATTATGAGGGCTTATAGATGACTTGCTGCTTCTAGACAGGAAGTGGTGGGAAGTGGCAACACACATAGGGTGTGGTCTGAAAGGGTTTCTCACCCTCCAGGATGCTCCTTTCCTTCTCTGCTTCCTGTCCTGACCATGAGGTGACCAACTACTCGTTGCCTTGTTTCCTGCCATGCTATCTTGGCTTAGACCCAGCACACTGTGGAATGAAAAGTGAGCCAAAATGAATCTCGTTTCCTTCAGGATGCAGTTGTTGGGGGTTCTGTCCTGCCAAGAAAGGCACCAGCACCTGAGACACCCCTTGCTGCTCCAGCTTCTGCCTGCAGAACCCATCCACAGTCCAGCGGAAATGCACCTGGGCTATCATAGCAGCTAGAAGCCCTGCCCAGGGATGCAACCCTGAGATCCTACCCTAGTTTCTCTGGTAGTCCTGGCCCTGAACCCTCGGTCCAGTTCCTGTTTCACAGTGACCACAGTGACCACAGTGTCAAAAAAAATGTTGAGATGTCAGGCAAGGTTCACACCAATGAACAAAACTTGAGGTTAGGGAAGTGAAGATGCCTGTTAGTGGAATGCTTTTGTTTCATAACCTGTTTCCACAGGTCAGCATGATGCTAAGCACTTTATATTCATTTTTGCACTTTTGTTCTCACACTATTTTCTAAGTTATGGAACATTATTGACCACATTTTCCAACCAAGGAAACCAACTCTTAGAACTACAGAGTTAGATGGTGGCAAGATTTCTTCATTACTGAACAAGGCTACCTCCCAGCACGGGAAGTAAGGAAGAAGGAGAAGTGAAAGGGTCTGGTGGTTAAAAACTGCTCACAGTCATGTGCCCTAAAAGCAGAGTGAAAGGAGGCAGAGGGGGAAGAGATACACCCTCCTAGTCAGCCTCCCAGTGACCCACCCCTTCCTAACATCCCTGACTCCTAACAAGTCAGAAACAACATCCCATATTCCACCAACTGCCAAACACATGAGCCTTTGGGAGCCACTGTAGATTTAAACCATGATGTAGTGCTACAACTGTGGAAGCCAAGGAAAAACAAAGAAGTTAAGCAAATATGCATAAAGGATTCCCCAGGAAGTCCTTGTTCCAACACGAATGCTAACTTAGAGCAGCTTTGTCAACTTGGGTAAGCCTCCTTAATGCCCTGTATCTTAATTCCCTGTGAAGTGGAGACCATTCCCCTGTCTGAGTTGTGGTATATGGGTTGTCATAATGGTTCACATACTAGGTATATTGTCATGTACTGGAAAAGTACCCAACATATCCAAAGCTGAGCTCCTCCACAACCCACAGTCATACCATATGCAGTTTTCCCCCCTCAATTCCTGCCACCGTATCTCCTATAGCAATTGAGGTAAAATACTTTGAAATCAGATCTCATTTCTTTCTTTCCTACAGACTTCAACCCCGAGAAAATCCATTGGCTTCACTTTTACAGTCCTTTCAGCACCCTAAATTGATCACTGAGTCTCACCACAGCTCTCCTGGTCCATGTCATCAATTTTGTTTGTTTGGTTTCTTTCCACTCAATCTAAAGCAATGGCTTCCTCACAAGTTGGTTTGCCACCTTTTACAACTGACAGTCTTTAATGTTATCAAACACAGAGACTATTTTTACTTTTTAATTTCTTAAGAAAATGGAAAATTAAGATTTCATAACAAAGTCATAGGACAATGACAATAGTTAACACACTTCATGTTGTTACTTTAAAGTAGCTACTCAGAATACAAGACACGGGCAGAAAACTTTCCATAATCAATATTATTACCAACCTCCTTTTGAATGGAGAGACCCTCACAGCAAGAATGCTTGCATTTACTACCATTTTCCTTCCATTTTTTCCCTGTTCCTCCATCTGAGTTCTTTTTTCCTCTCACAGTTCAAAGAGAGGCATTTAGAATTTGTCAGATCACATGGATCATCCGCTCAGGACCTCCCAATGCCTCAGCCCTCACTCAGCGTACAAGCCTGATCCTTGCTGTGGGCTTGGGATCTGGTCCCCTGCTGTGCACCACAGGTCTGTCCACTCTTCACTTGTGTAATAACTGTCACAGAGCCTCCTCCACGTGCCCCTACAGTACCGGCTGAGCTGCCACCACAGGGCCTCTGCGCTGCTTCTCTCCACCTAGAGCACTCATCCCCAGACATCAACATGGCTCACTCCTTTGCCTGCGTCTGACCCTTGTTCAAGCATCCCTGTCTGTGAGCCTCTGCTGACCTCAGCATACAAAGCTCCCGTTGTCGTCTATGCCAGGACACTAGCTGTTCTTCTATTTAAGATCCCCTGCTATCATTTCACACATTGTACAGATTTTCACTGTTTTTTATTCCCATTGGAATATAAGCACTGAGGCTGGGGACTGTGTCATAATCACTGCTGTTCACCCAACATTCACAGACAAAGCATTTCATGAGCTATCAGGAAAATATGTCAGTTAAAATGAGTGAACAAAATGAGATTGGTTTCATTAAAGTCAGTTTGAGTAACTAAATTGATGATTTGTGTGGGCATAACACATTGTATGACATTTGTTTCCAGTATCAGTCACAGTGAATGGTTCACAATAACAATGATTAAATAAAGTGGGCAGTGTGATAGGGATGCGGTTAATAATCAGCATCAAAATGTCAGAATGAACTCTGCAGGGACTTTTGGATTGATGACTTTTGTGTCACAGTGCACAAAGGTAATGTTTTTAACATTTGATGTAAATGAATCAATTTTCTATTTGATTTGGTCATTATCATTTTTTGTGCAAAAAGAATCATAGAATTAGATCTGTAAATATGAAAGTTTAGTTGATTTTATTGTGTCTCAGCTTCCCCACCTGTAAAGTAAAGTATTAATGTACTTTACAAATGAGAAAACTGAGACTCAATAAAGGGAGCTAAACATGCAGCCCTAACAGAATAAAAGGAAAGGAGAAAGTCTGCAGACTCTGCTCTGCTGAAACAGATTTATCGTTTGCTCCTGTTATGCCCTGTGATGCCAGACTCCAACTTGAATACAGACTCATACTGGGGACCACCCAAGGAGTTTCCAAGCCTTCAGTGTTGGTTCCAGGTTATAAACTGAGCAGGGGCTAAGTCCATAGGCTCTCCTGTGAACACCCAGCCTGCTCTGTCCTGCAGGACTAATGAATCTTTTTGCATATATAGATAGAGATATATATCAATGTACAATTGTAATATATAATTATTAAATATATTATACACCTGCGTGTAATATGAGCAGACATCCCAACACAGACATATTTCACAGGAAGGTTGGGCAAGAGCACTCTACTTTGTTGTTGAGTTGGACCAAAGTGGGATAATCTGTGGACCCAGCATTTGAGATTAGGATGTTAAATGGTGACAGCCTTGTAGGAATGACTCTTTACAACTCTGAATTCAGACTCTACTGCAGGTAGTTTCAGAATCAAATTGGTTTATAGGGCATTTATTTACTACTGAGAAAATTAGGAAAATGGCATTGAAAAGGACCCAACATACTACCCTGGTATAAAAAATACATATACATTATGTTATGTTACGTTACGTTATGTTATGTTATGTTATGTTATGTTATGTTATGCTATGTTGTGTTGTGTTATGTTATGTTATGTTGTTATGTGTTATATTATATTATTATATGCATAAAACCCAGGCACAGGTAAGTATTTGAAGAAATTTGAGAGACTCAGGGTTCCAGAGTTAGCCAGTGTCTCCCAAAGATGACCACAATCCAGTCCATAGAATTTGTGATTATGTTAAGTTACGTGGCAAAGGGAAATCAAGTCTGCAAAGCAGGTGACCTTAAAATGAAGATATGCTGAATTGGGACCAAGGAGATAGCTCAGTCGCCTAAGCACCTGCCTGTCAAGCACAAGGACCAAAGTTTGACCCTCAATACCTCATGCCATGATATCCCTACACTGTCCTGGCCACTGAAACTAGTTATGGTGGCACATGCCTGTAATGCCAGCCTTAGATCACTACAAGTCCAAGCTGCATAGCAAGATTATATACCAAATACATGAATGAAAAAATAAATCTTTTTTTCAAAGAAAACTTTAACAATATGTGCTAGATTATACAACTAGATTCAGTGTCATTACAGTGAAAGTGAAAAATCAGAATGAGGGCCAGCCAGATAGTTCAGTAAACTAAAGTACCTGTTTTAGCAGACACAGGGATTGGGGTTCGATCCTTGGCATGCCGTGCTGGCCCCACCCCCAGGGGCACAATGATATAGCCATTGATACTGGGGGAGCCCATACCTATAATCCCAGTGATTGGGAGGCTGAAAGCAAGAGGATCACTAAGTCCAATTGTGTAGTGAGACCCTGTAGACATTGTACTATGTACATTTATAAAAAACAGATGGAAGTAGAAAGTTAGAAGGGCAACATGAAATGAGGTGGATATGAGACAGAAAGTGGCAACAGTATCTAAAAACTAGAAAAAATAATTTTCCTCTACTGCCTGCAGGTGGGATAGTCCTCCTGACACTCTGGCTATCATCCAGTGAGGTACACTTTAGGCTTCCAACCTCCAGATCTATATATTGGCAAATGTAGTATTATAGGCTGCCCTGTGTGTACCAACTTTGAGCGCTGCATTACCCTCCGTTTCATACTCTCTAAGCTGCCAGGATACAGGAAAAGGGGCTGTATTCAAAAGCAAAAGAGATGGGGCCACCCAACCTGGATTGTGAAGATTAATCAACATTAACATTACTTTGTCAAGTAACCAAAACCAAGAATTTTTTAGAACAACATATGAATTATTACTGTTTTCTAACAGAAACAAAAGGAGATGGCTCAGGGCTTCCAAAGACACAAATACGGATTCAACAGACAGGAAAGTAGAAGCTTTCTTGGGAGGATTTGCTTAAACCAAGCAGCAGATGAAATTGTAGGGGCCAAAACATAGTGCTCATCCTTTTCAAAGCACCACTGCCCCAAGTCAGAGCTAAATAGGACCAAAAAACCCTTCTCCTTCCCCCCCAAAAGAGTAAGAAATTCAGTACTTGTAGAAAAGCAGCAGAGGGGCCAGGGAGATAGCTCCGTGGCACAAGTGCCTGGCTGGCAAGTGCAAGGTCGTGAGTTTGAACCCTGGTCCCACCAAAAAAAAAAAAGCAGCAGAATCCCCAGAATCCCCAGGACTCCAAGGACTAAAATCACTTCCTACTTCTCTAAGAGGACATTTCCTGTAAGGGAATGATGGAAGTGTGTGTCACCCTGGACATGAATGACTGAATGATCAAATGTCACAATGAAGAGACAACAGGACAAGAAACAGCAGTACCATGTGTGCTCATGGCCGTGTGTACACCTGCCCCTGAACCTCCTCTCCCTATCTGTGAGCATCTCAGGGCACGCATTAGAAATGCCACCCAGGCCCCACATTGCCTTAGCCTCCCAGTGTACAGAAAAGGGTAAGAGACTTTTGGACAGAGACTTTAGATCTTTAATCTGCCCTAATACTAATTTCAGGGAGGCTATGGACATTTTAATTTGTTTCTTCATCTATACAATTGAGGTCAAAGTGCCTGAAAATGGGGAAGATCCCTCAGGAAATGTTTTCTGGGATGGCACTTTGCATATGTCAGGAGTGCTCCAACACAGGAAATGTAGTCTAGAGGACATGGCCCTCCATGGGGTCCCTTCCCCCATTCACCTAGTTATATCTCTGTGCTCTTTGTATTCTCCTCATGCTCTAAGCATTCATGTTGATCAAGGAGAAAGGCAGCCTATGTATGTCAGTTACCCTTCCGGTCCTCTACCCCTCTACCTGCCCTGCCTCACCTCTTTGTTCTTACACACATACATCTCATTCTCAACTGGTCTATAAATAGAGGAGAATACATTCTGCATGCTTAAACATTGCTGAGTTAATTGGTTCTGCTTTAGGAAAATGGATGCCTTGGGCAGAGGGCTGCTTCTCCTCTAACTGAGGGTCTGTAATCACGCCAGCACTTTAGTTTACCTCTGCTGATAAAGTCTGTGGTTACATCTGAACTTTTGCTTTGGTCAGTGAGACACTGGACATATTTTACCCTAATGCAAAACCTTATTGATTATTAACTGACTGCCAGAAATTCCTATTCTTTTTCATCGTCTTCACTGTCCTTATTAGGCCACAGAATTCAGGTACTTTCACTCAGGCTTTGTGTACACACTCATCATCTTTTTTAAAGATAATGGCTTACTCGGCACAAAATTAAGACACCTATGTAGGACAACTTCTTGCATGAGCATGAAGGCAGTATTTCTCTGGATGAAACAGTTGAAAAGGGTACTGACAGCACTGAACTTGTACCAAGCATATGACTGGGGTCCAATGATGACACAGAATGGTGCACACAAATTGGAAAGATAGTTGGGACAATGGGAAGCCTATCCACTGGTGAGAGCCCAGGCCACAGGCTGCCTAAAACGTGGCTCTAGCATTGTGTGATGCTTTTTCTCCTTCCACCTACTCACAGTCAGTACCACTGTAATGTCAAATCACTGAATAAAACCAAAGGAACTTCAGAAATAGACATTAAGCAGAACTCCAACAGAGTTCTATGGCCACTTTGCTGCAGGATACAGAAAATGTAGGATACACCCATCCGAACCAGCATGAAGACTCACTGAATGGTGCGTTTTTCCATTCATGTCATCCATTTAACCCTGGGTTGATTCGAAGAAAAAAATTGAAGACTTGCAAAGACAAGAAGGATAGGTAGTGGAGAAAACACAAGTGAAGATCTAGAATTATCATAGGAAGAAGTTACAAACAGTAGGATTAATATGCTAAGAGCTTCAGGGAGAAAAGTGAACAGTGGTCAGAAAAGAAGACAGAGAATCGGAAGGAAATTATAGCAATAGAGAACCATCCCAGTAAGACCGGAAACCTATATTGGCTCTCCATAGACTCCGTAGAGCTCTGGAATGAATTAGGAGTTTCTAAGAAATGGCTACAGGATATTCCATGAAGGTAGAAAGAGGGGGGGGGGGAAGGAAAAATAAACAGAGTTCCAGCAGAATAAGTGCTTGCCTGGCAAGTGCAGGGGTCTGTTCTGCATGGGGGGGTGGGGATTTGAATGTATCTACTATCCATGAAATTATGAAGAGGGAAGAATTTCCTGCTAATTTTGCTACCACATCCCAAAATAAGTTGCATATGGTCACAGTGTGTGCTTTGTTAAAATTGAAACAGTATTAGGCCTGTATATGTGGATATACATAAAATAGGTATTTTAATTAAAAAAATAAAGCAGGTAGCAAACAGTTAAAAAATAAATAAAAATAAACAGAGTTCCTGATGTAGAACAGTGCGACATCACCTGCCTAACCATGGGAGGCCCTGAATTTGATCTCAGCACCAGAGAAGAGTGGACTATCTGAAAAAAATCACAGACAATTATATGATTTGTCATGTACGCAGAAAAAAATGTCAAAATCCCTAGTTCCAAAAAAGTCAAAAGATGAATCATAGTGGGTGATCAGCAGACATCCCCAGCCATGAAAAATGAATCATTCATCATGCATTCCTTTGGATCACAGGGAATTTTCCTACGTATCCACCAGATCTCCTGACTCACTTGCTCTGTCAAGTCCTTTATATTGTCAGATTTAAGAAACACTGAGTATAGACTGAGGGGAAATATGGGAGCTCATTCTGACGAAAGAAGCCTTGGCGCTCCCTAGGCACAGAAGGTGGTGCGTGTCAAGTGCAGCTCCTGTGTCCTTGCCTTCTGCTAACCTCAGATAAAGGCAATGGAAACGTAGGGATTCAGGTAGTTGGCGGATGTTGGTAGAGCACAGAGCTCTAGAGTAAGACGGATTTCTGTGCTACCAACACTGCCGGAGAATTTGACTGAAGCCAAGGTGGATGTGTCAAATTCTCTGCAGAGACATATCCTTACCAACACGAAAAGGCTGAGAATAACAGGCACCACAAGCCCCACCCCTTTACATGGTGAGCTGGCCACTAAAACAAGCATGGTATCATAGGGCTATAATCTCAGGAGGCTGAAGACAGAAAGATCACTAGGAGTCTAAGCTGTGTAGTAAGACCCTGTACAAAATACATTAATTATAATAATAATGATGATATTGCTCTAATATATGTTGTGTACATGAAATTACAAGACACATGTAGACTGAAAGTGGAACAGTTTTTTAAATTAAACTTCATGCAGAAAGAAACTAAGTGTTCAGGAGGACTCGTGTTAGACAGAATAAACATTCATATAAAAACCATTAAAAAGACCAAAGAGGAAGAAAGTCATTATATCACGATCAAAGGATCCAGTTAATTAAAGAATACAACAGTTACACATATATATGTGTCAACACTACACCAACAATATGCAAAGCAAGCATTAGATTTTCAAGGAAAGGCAGAAGTGAAAAAAATAATAACAGAATTTTATCACCTCATAGTTATCAGCAGACATAATTCAGACCAAAATATCAACAAGGAAACATCAGGGTTAAACTGTACTATAGATCAAGTGGCCTTAACACTTACTGAGGTGCACCCAGCATCTCGGAGTGCACATTCCTGTCACCAGTACATGGCACATTCTCTAGAGCAGATTATATACAAAGCTGTAGTACACGACTTGACATGTTAAAAAGGAAAAGCCTGAAATCCTGTTTTGTATCTCTTACGAGAAGTCAAAACCAATCTTATCAATTTTACAAATGTACGAATGCTGAACAACATAATTTTGAACAAACAATAGGTAACTGGGCAAAACAAATCAGAATTTAGAAAAATTTCCCAAGCACATGAAAATTCATATGCACATAGGAAAGTATGGGATACCAAGAGCAGTGCTGAGAGGGAATCCGACAGTAATGAGTGCCTTCGTAACAATACTAGAAAGACTGAAAACAAACACATGATAAAATACTTCAGCGACTTAGAAAACAAAAGAACAAACCCAAAAGTCATACAAGAAAAGAAATCATAAAAGCTGAGCAAATCCAGGTACGGTGGTGCACGTCTGCAATCCCACAACTTAGAAACTGAGGCAGGAGGATCACAAGTTGAAGGCCAGCTTAGACTCCACACATAGGTCCCATTTCAAAAACTAATGAGAAAAAAAGCAAAACAAAGAAAAAAATCAGAGGAAAATGTGAGAAAGAATTAGGCGCTAAAACCAAATGCAAAAGAACAACAAGTAATGTACTGATTGTTTGAAAAGGAAAACAAACCATTAAAAGTCCACAGGGCTAAATAAATAAATAAACAAATGTCCACAGGGCAAAGAGAAGACATAAACAAATATGTAGAATTGTAACAGGAGATAATCTAACTAATACTACAGAAATATGGGGAATCATTAGAGATTATGATTTGAAAAAGAAAAAGAAAAAAAAAAAAAAACTGGCTGAGCACAGTGACATAGCTGTAGGCCCAGGATTCAGAAGCAGACGCACAAGGTTCAGCGTGAGTTTCAGGTCAGCCTGCCAGCGTGGACTAAATAGAGTCTTCAGTACCAGCCTAAACTACAAAGTGAGAACCTGTTAAAAACAAACAAGTAAAACTTTATCCTAACAAATTGGGAAACAGGAGGAAATAAAAATCCAGTACCAAAAAATAATAGTAATGAGGGGCTGGGGAGATAGCTCTGTGGCACAAGTGCCTGCCTGGCAAGTGCAAGGTCATGAGTTTGAACCCCGGTCCTGCAAAAAAAAAAATAATAATAGTAATGAGACTGGATCATTCATGAGAAATTCATGCAGTTTCTACCAAAAGAAAGTCCCAAAACATGATGGTTTCATTGCTGCCATGTGCCAAAGAGCTGAAGAACTGATACCACATCTACTCAAACTCTTCCAGAAATTTGAAGTCGAAGGAATCTTTCCAGATGCATCCTGGGAAATTGGCATTAGTTCATTACAAAAACCATGAGAACACACAACAACAATAACAGAAAAAGTATCATAGACTCCTATTCCTTATGGACACATAGGCAAAAGGTCTCCATGACATGGTGACCAACTGAATTCCAATAGCACAGTGGAAACAAGATTGTTTGTTGTAAGCAAACAACAGGGATGTAAAGAGGGTTTCCCATGTGCAAGTCCAATTCAAATGGCAGAATAAAGACAAAAGCCATCTACTGTTCTCAGTAGATGCACAGAACACATTTGATAAAATCCACACAATTTCTTGGTAAAAATGCTAAACAAAGTAGATAGAAAGGATCATCCCTAAACATCTTATATGAAGGCTCTTACCACAAAACCACAGAAATCATAATAAATGGTGGAGCTGATAGCACTCCCTCTAAGTTCAGGAAAAGACCAGGGTGTCTACTTTAACCACTCTTAATCATATAATACCTGAGGCTTTAGATGGAGCAGTCAGGCAAGAGAATAAATAAATAAATAAATACATAAATAAATACATAAATAAATAAATAAATAAATGTCCTAAAAATAGGTAATAAGAAAGGAAAATTGTCCTATTTTAAGATGACAAAATGTTATATATAGGAAACATAAGATGCTTCAAAACACTGTTACAAATTATAAACTAGTTCAACAAGTAGCAGGACACATCTAGATACATATTTAGCCATAAAGAACCAAAAGTTGCCATTCTCAGGAATGTAACTGGACTTGGAAATCATCACGCTGAGTGAAATAAGCCAGGCTCAGAAAGACAAAGATTATGGGTTCTCCCCAATAAATGGAATCTAAAAAATAAAAAATAATAGGTAAGTAGAAGGGGGGCACTGTTAGGGCAGAAGCAGGCAATATGAGGAAGCAGAAGGGGTGAGATCGGTAGTTGGGGTGGTGGATATGAAGAAAACACATTTTATAAACTGCAATCAGAAGGAAAAAGGCAGACAGTAAAGGGCTAAGCAGTCTCTCCCATGAGGGCTCACGCAGGATGAGAGAAGCACCAGGGAAAATTAATACAGTTCCTGTGCAGGCAAAGAAGCTGCATTTGGACTCTGTCACCAGTTGCTTCACTCAAAGTGGAGGGAGAAAGCAGGCTGAGTTAGGTGGCAGCGTCCAAAAGGTGTCAGCTACTGTCACGTTACATGAACAAACACAAAAGATGCCCACGAAATCAAAACTTCCCGGCAAAGCCTCAGCACACTACAGCCTCAGCACCTGTTTCGCTATCCGCGCCACCTAGTGGTAAATTGTAGACATCGCCAGCATCCAAGCATTTGTTCCCTTTTAGATTTGCTTTGCTTCGCGGTTCTGAGGACCCATTAAAAGGTGTAGGATGAAAGGCTATACTTTCAAGGATCATTTCTATAGTATGTTACTAGAGAAGTTTCTCTGATCGTGTAGAGTACCAAAAGGTGTAGGATGAGAAATTGTGACAGTGTCACTGTATCTTAAATTGAAACTTCGAGCCAGGAATATAGCTCAGGGGCATAAGCACCTGCCCAGCAAGTGCAAGGTCCTGAGTTCAACCCCTGGTACCGCATGAATGAATGAATGAATGAATGAATGAATGAATGAATGAATGAATGAAACAAACAAACTCTGGAGTATTATGTCCAACATTCATCCATAGTTACAGCTGCTAATCTGTCAGAATCCTTATCTTAAACCTTAAATAACTGTGGGAAATCTCAGTTTGATACTTTATACCCTGATGCTGGAGCTCTATAGGGAAGACAGTTGAGAGCGCCTCTGGGTGGCTTCCCCAGTAATTTATCTCATAAATAGCCTCAGCCTTAAATGCAATCTCTAATCATGGTTAGCCGGGCATGGTGGCACACACCTGTAATCCCAGCACTTGGAGGCTGAGGCAGGAGGATCGGTGCAAGTTCGAGATCAGCCTGAGCTACAAAAGTGAGCTCAAGGCTAGCCCGGACTGCATAGCAAGACCCGGTCTCAAAAAGACTAAATAAATAAATAAATAAATACATAAAATAAAAATTAAATACAATCATGGTTAACTAAATTCTGTCTCCCCCAACACTATGTTGAATTGAATATGTTAATAATTTTAATAAATCCGTTTTCATTTAAAATAATACATAGCAACTATTGCTTTTTATAAATTAAATTTTGGGTTTCCTTAGAATTCAGGGGTGTGTTTGTGTTCTTTTGTAGCTATTATTTCTAAGAAGTGAAATTTTCTTGGATTGAATTGTTTCTATATCCCATTTTATTCACTATAAATAATATTCTATGTTGGATTTACTGTTATTCATATTAATTTAAAGTTGTGTGTAAAATAAGAGTGGTTTGTTACATCACTCATGCATTTTTAATCAAATATTGCCTGATAATGTTTTGTCTGGAAAAGAATTATAATATTCGTAACATTCCTAATCATGATTTTAGGGTAAGAGAATTTACTTTGCTTAAAGGCCTGCTTTGGTTATGTTTTCCCATGGATACTGCAGTTTGGAGATGGTGGGAAAGCTGGAGGAATGAGGATTATTTTGATTTCATAAATTAAATGGAAATTGCATTTAAAGCTGAGCCTGGGCCAGCAGGATGGCTCAGTGGTCTAAAGCGCCTGCTTGGGAAAGCGTGGGCGGCTTCTGGGACTGCGGTTCTATCCCCAGCACCACATGCTGCGCAAGCCCTGCCCTCGGGGTGGGCTGAGCCAGCCAGGAAAATGAGTGAATAAACAAACAAAGATTCTGAAACAAGAAAAAACAAACAAATAAATAAATAAAATTTAAAAAAAATAAAGCTGAGGCTATTTATGAGGTAAATTACGGGGGAAGCCACCCAGAGGTGCTCACAACTGCCTCCCCTATAAAGCTCCAACGTCGGGGTATAAGGTATCAAACTGAAGTTGCCCACAGTTCTTTAAGGTTTAAGATAAAACTTCACAAACTATCCAGGGATACTAAACATGTATTTTCTGGACTGAGAAAAGAACACAGAATAAAATTCAATATTCTCTGCCAGTCAGAGCTGCACATGCTTGTAGCTCAGCACTGGGGAGGCTGAAGCAGAATGTTCTCCACCAGTTGAAGGCCAGAATGAGATATGTAGTGAGTTCAAGCCCAGCCTGCATTGGACTGTGAGACTGTGTCTCAAAAAATCTTCAAATAAATGCAGTTAGGTTTATTGCTTTTCACCCCTTATGCATTAAATTTCTTTCCTTTGACTTATTTCTTTATGTCATGTTGTTTTTTCTTCAAGGACTGTATCTTTCTTTCTTTCTTTCTTTCTTTCTTTCTTTCTTTATTTACTTATTTATTTTTGGTACCTGGGATCAAATTCTGCACTTTGGCACTTAGGAGACTGAACTATCTCCCAGGCCTCACTTATCATTTCTTAATCAACTACATTAATATCAAGCTAAGTAGAAGTGGTGAATACACACTTTCTTTTTAAAAATATTTTTTAAAAATTTTAATAATCCTGAGACAGTTTCAAACAGGTTAGTAGGACAGTTACAATGCTTAATACATTGAATATTGTTGCCTTCATAGTAGTTGTTCAGTGTACAAGATGCAGCAGACATGATATCTTTTCTAAACTATTAGTACAAAACTTTCTTCTCATTGGGGTAAGAGAAAGTAACTGCTTCTTTAGGAAGACAAGAAAAAATGTCATAATTTTAATGAAGCTATCTATAGCTTTTCTTAGTTCTCCTAAATCAAGGATGCTCCTTCTCTTCTTAATTTGGCAGAAGTTTTTCTCATGAGCATGTGTTGGAAATTTCAAGCCTCATAGTTGTATCTGTTGAGATAAATATGGAAGTATTTTCCATGGTCTGTTAGAGTGACTATGCTTTGATTTCTAGATACTAAGCCAATATGTCTTTCTACTTGCTCATGATAAAGTAATCTTGTATGTATTGGTACATTTTTATACCTTTTAAATGTTTTTTATTTCGTGATATAGGTCTCACTACACAGTTGGAAATCATAGTGATTCCGCTGTCTCAGCCTCTCTAGTGCTGGGATTACAATGTACGCCAACACACTCACTTCTGGGGCAGGCATAGCATGTAGTAACGGGGATCGAACTCGCAACCTTGTATTGCCATGTAGGCACTTATGCCATGAGCTATCTCTCCAGCCCCACATTTTTATACATCTGTTTAGAAACTTTTTGTCTGATTTGCTGAAATCTATTTTAGCAAATTGTGTTGCTTCAGGATTTTTTTCAAATATTCAATATCATCAAATGTATTGCCCTAACATTTTTCATTACACCCTAGTCCTTTCATTATTGGCAACTCCCTATCGAGTTGTACTCAATTGGTAGTTAGGGTGTATTCTGAAGCTTGCTCATACCCTGCCACCAAGTGAACTGAAGAGTGGTTCTTTACAAAGTTGAGAAATCAAACAGGCTAGGTGTATTTTCAGCCTTCTCGGGCCCTCACCTGAGCACTTCTCAATGCCAGTCCCCCTGGCATGATGAGTAGCACTATCAGAGAAACATCTAATGGGGATCTGAGTGGGTATGCATGCTTTTCTTCCCATGCCTCCTAGGGTGGATGGACAGCATGTAACACCCAGCTGAAGTGAACCAGCATAGTGTTGTTTTGCAGATGGTCACAGGAGGATGGCTGTCAGAGGCCAAAGAAGCAGAACTGGGGAAGAAGAAGAATATGGGGCTGTTGGTTGTCTTGGATAAACTCATCATGATGGAATTCCTGAAGAACTCAGCTGTTCTCGGAGTTGAAGGAGCTCAAGACCTAGTTATCCCCAAGTATGTCTAGGATTCACAGTGGGGGAGATTTGGTCATCACTTTGAGTATTGCTCCTTACTTCGAGAGAGGAAGGTGGTGCACTGCTTACTCTGCTGGAGAAACTCCTCACGTTGGCTTTCCTGATGGGTGCAAGGCTGCTCTCATTCTCAGAGAAACTCAAAGAATCATTGTCACTAAGGATGGCTGTGGTGCTTTTCATGGACCTCCAGTGCTAACTCAGAGTGTCACTTTCTGTGTCCAGCCCAGCTCCACCAACCCACCAGCACAGACCATGAACTTAACTAACACAGAATTTCTAGCTTCCACCACTGAGTTGTGATCATTCCCAGAGCAGATCCATGACACACACCTGCAAGACACATTGTGTTGGACTCTAGGAATCCAGCTGAACTCATGCAGGCATTCTTACTTGGCTCTAGATATTCAGCTGGACTCATGCAGAACAGTGTGTGCGATTCACAACTATAGCTGGATTCTTTTGACCTATACTGTGTGGACAGATTTCCTTCACAGTCTTTCTATACGATTCTTGGGTGGTTATTACTAAATAATCATATAGTTATACTATGTTGTATTGTTTCATCTTCTAAGCTTCTGACTACAATGTATGCATTCAATCTTCAAATTCAATCTTTGACTCAATAACAGCCATCATAAACTAGAATTTCTTTTTGCAGGGAAGCTGATACTGAAACCCAGGAAAATGGGAGGATAGAAAAAGCCTCTCTGGAAAGCATGATCCTGTCTGCTGTGTTCACACAGGGTTGGCGGACACTCAGCCTTGGACTCCCCAGTCAGGCAGAGGCTGGGATGGATGCTGGGCAGCTTGAGCAGCAAGAGTCAAGGTCCAGCCTCTACTGTAGTTGAGCAATGAATGGAGACCAGTTGGAGGTATCATACCCTGAGGACCTTTTTCCTGGGAAGCTGATGGTTAACAGTATCTTGCTTAGCCTGCCATCTACTGGGTCTAGAGCCAGGCCTTCTAATGCCTCAATTTGGGGGCTGAAATGCTGGTATTATGGTTTATGTCTAGTTGTACCCCCAAAGCCTCATGCAATCATGGGGTGTGGCTTCTATAGATTGAGACTTAATTCATGATCCCTGGTATTGTGTTTTAGTACTGATGGGATTATCGGTCTGAGTAAGGCTGAGACTAGGGGTGTGGTTTAGGGCAGATATCCTAAGGCGGAGAGCCTGAATGTAATATAAAGAGCGATGGAGAGACAGACTCAGCTGTAGCCGTTGCTCTGCTGCTGTGTTTGGTTGACTGCCTCTGTCACCATTTTGTTGCTGTTCCACCGCCATGAACTGGATGCTCTCTGTCTTGCGTCATTCAGCCTTGGGCCAGCCCAATATCGACTGAAACCTCAGTAACTGTAAGCTAATAAACCTTTCCTTCCTTCATTTTGAGTATCGAGCATTTGTCCCAGCAGCAAGAGAAAAGTAACTAAGATAGTTGGTAAACAGTGACTCTGGGGAGACAGGTGTGGGGATTTTCAGATCTGAGAGAGCCAAACCACTAAACAGGTCAGGGGCAAGGCCACATTGCTCTGAATGGGGCTTCTGTGAGAGTGAAAAGAGGGGAAAGCTTTTCCCTGGCCTGGTGCTCAGACCTATCAGCCCTAGGGAGCTGGGCATGGAGCCACATGTTTCCTGGGGTCATGTAGTGGAAAAGAATTGTCTCCCTTTACTGCAGCTGAGGGTGAGAGCCTCTAGGACTGAGGAGTTTAGGGCACCAGACATTTACTCAGGGCTTAATGGAGATGAGCAGCCTTGCCTTAATACCCATCAGAAAGGTCCTCCCTCCTCATAGAAGAAGTCACACTGTGGAGGCGGCCCCAAACCCTCCTCCAGAAAAGGTAGAATCTATGGCTTGTGAAGCTGTTCTGGGGTCTTGGGAGAAGATCAGGCTTATTCAACTAGCCAGGCAGCAGGCGCTCCTTTCTCAACATCAGCTCATACAGCTTCTCTCTCTTCATTTAGTGACAAGAATTTCTCAGTCACTTCATGTGTGTGTCTTGAGCTGACTACCACTTTTTGGACTTTGGGTGGGAAAGCAAGATGAATCCTCTAGTAAGGAAACTGTTCTTCTAGTAAATGGGCAGAGCTAAGGGCACTCTTGCAGGGGAGGACTCTACCTTGATGTGTCTCACTAAGCATTGCATGTCTTCTCCAGGTTGGGATTCTCACCTCTTGACACACTGAAGGCAACAGTCCTCCATGCCCTCCTCTGCTATAAACACCTCAGGAGTAACCTGGATTGACTACCTCTGGGCTCATGAGTGAAATGGCCAATTCAATGGTACCTTTACCATGGACTAAAACGCCAGGACTGATACACTGGAACCCGATGGGCCCCTGATGCAGGCTGACCGCTAGAGCAGTACCCTTCATCTTCTGTCATCCATGCAGTGTGATTAAGTTTTGATGGTCACATTCCAGGGAACCCAGCCTTGAGCTGTTTCTGCTACATAAATACCAGGTCCAAGCCCTCCAGTGAGGACTGTTGGGCACAAAAGGTATGAATATTAGCAGACTGCCAAGTGATAAGAATACCTGGAGGAGCTGAAAGTAGTTCACACTGGGGACCAGAACTTCAGCAGCGAAGTCATTCAGAGGGGCCAGAATTCTTTCCTAGCAGCAGGAATTTATAGTACAAATTTTGAAGCAGTCCTGGCTAGTTGTGATACCATGTGAAACACAGAGGGGAAAATGTACTGAGAGCTCCCTCAGTTCTGGTTTCACTGTAGCATCCTGACAACAGGAAGATGTGCTGAGCCTGGAATGTGGGCACAGAGAGCAACTCGGGTAGACTCAAGCTTTCTGGAGCCTGGCTGACATGCTGACTCCTGAGGCACTTAGATATTTACACACCCTTGTGGCTCGAGCTCTCTGTATTTGAACATTCAAGTTCTACGTGTGCTCTGTGTTGTTTTGCATTTCTGCATGCTTTCTCATAATGGTTGGGAAGAAATGAAAAGTTTGGCTGCTGATTTCCCTTTCTGATCAGTGAGCACTAACAGTTCAGAAACTGCTTCATCACCTGGTTCTTTCACTTACTGCAGAATGTAAAGAAAAAAAAAACAGGAGTTAGGAGGTCCTAAAACATCCAGATTAAAGGCCATATCTATGGACACATCTGTTATGAATGGGGGAAGCTGTTGACCAATTGTTTCCAATATAGCCGTCAAATATTTTCATTCCTTGGCAAGAAAGAGTACTTCCAATCCTTGTTGGAAGTACATGGAAGCAAAATTCTACATAAAATTGATAGTAGCAAATAACCTTATAACAATGAGCATAAAATAATTCATGAGTCCATATTGAAAAACAGAATTTGTTTAATTGTTTATGATAACGTAATCTTTTTATTGAAATTAAACTCAAGGAGACAGTGTTGTTTCTATCAGAGTGCCAGAAAACCAATAATACAAAACACTGAATTAAACATTGTCCAGGATGTGTCTAGGTATAACAATATTACACAGGCAAAGATGACAGTGTTGGGAATAATTTTAAGGAAAACACAGTGGAGAATAAGGTGTCCACACATTCTCATGCATCTGCCTAGAAATTGCTTCACAATTATTAAGGGCACAGAATGCAGACCCTAGGGCGGCTCCAGCAGGTGCCTCCTTGGCCAGGTGAACAGAGCCAACAGGAAAGGATGAGCAATGGACTAGGAGGACACTGCTGCAGGCAGAAAGGGGAAGGAAGCACGTGGCACTAACTTCACATGTTTGATGCTGTTTGTCTTGGCAGTACTGTTTCTATCAGAGCGCCAGAAAGCCCATAAATGCAAAACATTGAAATGTGTATGCTATTAATATTTTTCAAAGACAAATCTCTCCCCTTCACTTTTTCCTGTTTTTTTCTCGTTACTTTGACTGAATAAAACCGTCAGCTCTCCTAGTTATAGGTCTACATGGTGCATGTGTCTACCAGTGTCCTTGGGCTCAGCACTCAGGAAAACGCAGCGTCGCTGTTGCTGACACTTCCAGAGCATCAATGTGGGAGGCTGTGCCCATGTGGCCATGCTGTCCTCATGCAGCTGCTGCTGGCTTTGCTCTTCCTAGGGTTGGATTTAAGCTGACCAGAGAAAAGTTCTCTCTGTTGGCTCTGTAGATGTAGACCTTGGACTTCATAGGTATTTCAGAAAATCAGAGACAAAGAGGTAGAAGTTTTCCAAAACAAGTGGGCTGAAGGAGTGAAAACTGTCAAGCACTCTTGATGGTTTTGAAATTCAGGGGCAAAGAAATCACTCCAGTGTTCTCTTCAGATTTTAGATTGAGTTGTTGTTCTCCATTTTGTGATGAAATCCTAAAATGACACTTAATCTATTAGATTTCTTCATCTGCAATATCTTTTCTTTTTTCCAGTAATATCACCTGGACAGGCAGAGAGAAATAAAGCAAGAGTCTTGGTCAGGTCCCTATAAGAGGAGCAGTAAAAGATGTTCTTCCTATAATGAGAAGCTCATTGTGAAGAGCTTCTCTCTGACCATTACCAAGAATATGAGGAGAGCAGCAGTGCCAGCAGAGCAGAGCTCAGAGTCCTCAGGCCACAGAGCAAATGACCATGAAAATCGCTGGTTCAGCAGAACAAAAGTTCTATCCATGGAATAAAATAGAGCTTGTGAATTTTTGTTTGGTGGTACTAGTGATCAAAAATAGGACCTTGCATTTCCCAGCCAAGCACTTATTCCACTGAATGGAAGCCAAATGAGCTCCAATCCTAGTGAAAGTGTTAAAATCGTAAGCGTGACAAAGGCCACTGAAATACTTACCTGTGTGACTTAAGCACAAAGTTCTGGGAATCTGCAAGCTATTTTCCACTTCCTCTTGGCAGTCTTCTGTTTTCCAACACTGCCCGTATCACAGAGGCCATTGCTGGGAAGCCCATGAGGGCTGGCAGCTGAGCCTTCAAAGGCATAAGCCTCCAGCTTGGGAGGTTTCATCATTCCCCCACAGGCATCCAAATTCAGCTCTGAAAAGAAACCATAGCCATCACAATTCATCACTATCTACAACCTTATCGTGTACTCCTCCACCTAAGGTATATTTGGACAGCAAAATCCAAGGGGTAAGAGGAAGTCTAGACACTCTGTCTCAGTTCCTTCTGTCTCACCAATGCAAGAATAGTAGCTAAGACACAAAGTCTCTAGATTTCCTCTGACCCCTTAGATTTTCTCTTGCTGCTGAAACAAAACACCTGGCACCCAATGTTAAAGGAGCAGAGATTTAGCTCACTGGAAATTTTCAGTTGCTAAGAAGCTGGCTCCAGGCCAGGGCACCCAGGTCCACAGGCATCACAGAGGAGAAAGAATTCGTGGGAGCAGAAAGTAGCAAAGCAACAAGGGACAACCGCAGCTCTTTCTGTTCCTTGCATCTCAGCCAGGGTACTCAGGAGAGGCAGCATACACACTCTTAATCCTAGAACTCTTGACCCTATCATCACATCAAGAATCATTCCCAGCATCACATACTCTAGATTCATCCAGCTCTGAGAGGCCCCACCTATGACTGCAGGAAACTTAGGAGGACACCGAGATAGGAAACGTAAAATTCTCATTTATGATTTTATATTAATATGTAATGCATATATCATTATCTATGAGAGTTTTGAGGTAAAAATACTTCCAACTTATAATACTATGATTGATAAAGTCCAACACATAGTAAGTATGTTACATAATGACATATTTAAGACACAAAAACAAGTGTGACCTTATCAGTGGGAAATTTTGGATGAATGGGGATCCCATAAAGAAAAGCAGTTTCTATGCTTCATGTAGAGGCATTGCATTTCATTTACAATAGAGGAGAAAAAGGAAAAAACCTCCTTATGTCAGGATAGCGTTGTGGGCCCTGAACTCATACTGATAGTGTAGGGTATCTCTAATCTCTTTGAAAAGCCTCTATAAGATCACCTTGTATATTTCACCATTCTGAGCCAAGGACTACACTACTCATATGAAAGCTAGTCGAAATGTTGTGAATTAATGATACCACAAAATAGTCACTGTGGCTTCTATATGTCCAAATAGCAGGCCACAGGATAAACACAGCTGACAGACATTCCTTTTTATATATCTCAAGTGGGCTAAGCACATAGCTCAGCAGCATCAATGCCAGCCTAGGAAGAACAAGGTCCTGAGTTCGATCCCCAGTACCCAAAACAAGACAATAACAACAAACAACTCTTTATATATTTCAGAGAAAAAATGCAACTATGTAAGAAAACAAATAATATAGCTATATACCAGCAATTATGATAGCCCAGGCCTGAACGCAAAGGACACATCTGGGTAAGTGTGTCAGGTGTGAGAGTGTCTGATAATCCAGGCTGTCTAGAGACAGCATTAAAAACATACGGCCTCCTGAAGCCACAAATACTGGACAATAAACATGAAGAAGGGAGAACACCATGCCGCTTTCCTTCCTTACCACGGAAGGGCTGGCACTGGTCACCACAGTCAGGGTGCAGTGCGAAGCTCCATGTGGTGGAAGAAACACTCAGCCGGGCTTCACAGTCACCATACTCATGGCACTGACCCAGCGGTACATCAAGATGAGGGATCCCCTGGATGCATGATTGCAGCTGTGCCTGGCAAGCTTGCAGCTCTGAGAAATGGGAGTTTAGTTCTCCAATGCACAGCCCTTGCACATAGGCTCCCTTGGTGTTATCTGAAAGAGAAGAGGGTTCAGTAGGAAAATCAGAGCACTCCATATGTATCAACTTTGAGGATAAGCATTGCTAGTATCTCTGCATTAGTGACACAACATAGCACCTTAAGCCCTGAGAGGGACATCATGCTTGCAAAGACAATGTCATCATCCTTAGGGATGATTTGATATAGGTGGCCAGAAAGGAATGTCCCCCAAGAGAACTGTCATGCACATGAGCAATATAGCATTGAACTGACTGATAAATTCATGTCTATAATTCCACTATTACAAACTCTAGTTCTTTGTCCTAGAAACAAAGTTATATAAATGAGGCAGGCCATGGAAGAGAAACAGTTGTTGACCTCTACTTACAGAAAAGAACCTAAACCTATATAGGATTTCAAGGGCTAGAGTATCATTAAAAACAGAGGCAAGCTACTATGGAATAAGTTCTACGTCATAGAAAATTTTAGAGTTTTCATATCTTCCCTTGATCTTAGCCAAAAGGCCAAGAAGCGATAGAGTTTTCATATCTTATAAACTGGTTGAATTCTGATTTTGGCCTCCTGTCCAAGCATATATACCATATATTGGAACAAAGACACTGCTAGTTATATAAGCATAATTGTTAAGTTCCCAGCTCCTTAGGTATGTGATGTACGATCTCAATTTCAGGTTACTTAGCAGAGCAATGAAGTAGGAAATTTTAGGGGTATGGAGAGGTCCCATTGGGAGTAAGATAGTTATATTTCCACAGAGCAATAATAGAAGATTTCTACTATCTACCAAGTAGACAATCTCAGTAATTAAAGGCTTCTGACAAATTCATGGAAGCCCAAGTCAGACTCAAGAAATGCCAGAGACAGCAAGGTCTCTTGCCATTGCTGTGAAGTGCTCTGTCTCTTCCCTCTGCACAACCTCATTCCAGGTAGTCTTTGTTTCTTTCCTTGGATAGTGTCTATTCCAGATTAGCTCCACTTTATCTATCTTCGAACACACAATATCAGACTCTTCTCACTGAATCTGAATTCCCACTCTTTCCAGCAGCTCCAATATTTCTGCAATCTCCATACGATCAGCTGTTTCACCCGAGTTTTTTTATGAGCTCGTCTTGAGAGATGGATGCACTGTCAGCCCATCTGTGATGGTCTCAAAAGAAGGCTCAAACAAGACCTCAGTCTCCAGACTACCTCTGACTCCAAGTTGTCAATGTCCCCAGGCCTGCCAGTCTTCTTATTCCAAGTTGTCTTCTTCTTGTGACCACACACATTACTCCTAAAAGCTTGTACTGACCATTCAAGGATTAACCCCTCACCACACAGTTCTGCTCCTTGTGTCCAACACCATGCACTTCTCTGACAGCACTACCCACCTATGCCTTACAGCAAATAAGCTTCAGGGTGGCCCCTCCCTGATCCCAGCCAAGCTTCCAATGACCTCCTGCATGTATATCCTATCGACAGTAATGCTCTCAGTCTGATGCATCCTTCCTGCTTCCCCAAGAGAAAGTTTACAGATCATTCATCCGGACACTCAGTTTGATTTTGTGATAGCTCCTATTGTGTTGAAGAGTGAAACATCTAAAACCTACACGGCTCTTTATTGAAACAAATTGTCAGCTGCAGACATTATGTTAGAAGTGGAAAGTCTCACAGATGGAAGAATCTCTTGAAGGTCTTCTGCTGCTACCTACCCTTTCTTCTCAAATGTCTGTGAGCTGAGATCACTCTCAACCTGCAATACTAGCACACAGAGTTCTGGCATCAGAATACAGGATCCAAACCATGGCCAGACCACCTGCAACCTTTCTTCTGTGCATTATTTAGCTCCCTGATGTGACTCAACTCAACTGCCCTCTCCCAAAAACAATTCAAAGATTTGACACTGGATGCCTTTGCTCTATGCCCTGTCAGTCACCAACACTAGCAAGGTCTGTTTATTCAACTGTGTCCAGACCAATTCTCATTCCTTGTCTGGTTCTCATGAAAAACAAAGAAGACTGAAGATGCACATAAGCCCCAGGGAGTCTTGTCCTCAGGCATGGACAGTCCACATCACTTACTGCCAATCACACAGAAAAAGCTTCTTAAGAAGCTGAGTCCAGGGCTGGCAGGATGGCTCAGTGGTTTAAAGTGCCTGCTTTCCTAAGCTTAAGCAGCTTCAGGGACCTCGGTTCAATCCCCGGCACCACATGCTGCACCAGCCCTGCCCTCAGGGCAGGCTGGGCCAGCCATAAAAATGAGTGAATAAATAAAGGTTCTGAAACAAGAAAAAAATTAAAAAATAAAAATAAAAAAGGACCTTGTCTCAAAAAGAAAAAAAAAAAAAAGAATTTAAAAAATAATAATAAAAAAAAATTAAAAAAAAATAAAAAAAAGAAGCTGAGTCCTTCTTTTTATGAAGTGAACACCTCTCTCTGTTACAGATAACTTCCTGCTGCCTTTTCATACAGATGAAAACAAAATCAGAAAGGTTTTCCCCAGTGCTGTACAATTAGAGTGCACAACTCTGCTCAAACACAGTCTCACTATATATCCCTCTTCAGTCTCAAATTCCAAGCTCTTCTCCTGCAGTGGGAGAAGCTCCTCAGCTCCTAAGTAGTGTGATTAAAGGCATCTGTGAGCACATTGCACCCTCCCATGGACGGAGACATACACTGCCAGGGCAGCCTATCAAAAGCTATGGCACTTCATTTCAAAGGAAAGCAACCTGTGAGCAGGCACAAAATGTGAAGAGGAAGTTGGAGAATGAGATAGACCATAAAAATAATTGTTCCAAAAGGTAGCCAGTGTGGATGTCCAAGGAAGAGTGGAAGAAATAGAGGTGAAGTCAACTCCCTGGATCATCACAGAACCCAGGACATTGCTCCCCTGTACACTATTCTCTGAAGCTGCCCTGGAGGGAAGTAGGGGTGGCAATGAAGGCTCAGGCCCCCTCTGTCCTCATTCAGCAAGCCAGAGCCCTGGACAGTGTGCAAGAGGCTCAGGAGACCCAATTGTGAAGAAGGAGCACAGAGCAGCCACAGACACGCCTGACTCCGCACAGGGTCTGAACTCAAACCGGCCTCCCAGGCCACCTACAGATACCTCTCTCTCTGAGACAGAGGAAGTGAGTAGAGCCAGCCCCTGTGAGGAGCTGCAGTTATCTGCAGGGTGATGTGAGTACTCACTAGACCCATCCAGAGCAGAGCGGTCTTCAGGCATCTCTGATGGGAAGGCTGCCCTGCTTGCCCACTCTTCTGGCTTGGCCTCATCAGGATGACAGGTAAGAGACAAATATATTTCATCTACTGCATCCGACCCAAGTTCATTTTCTTCCTCTGCACATAAACTGAGGAGACAAAGCAGAACAAATGATAACTGGGGTGGATCAGAATCTCCAGCTCCCCTCCGAGATGTCGTCAAAACTTCAAGGCAATTTCCAGCAGCATTAAGAAGATGCGGAGGGAAACTATGCACCTCTGCACTGCACCTCGCATGTTTGCCCTGAGGATCACACAGGCAGAAAGGAAAATGGCTGGCAGACACAAGGATAGGAAGCTCAATCACCTATGAGTTAAGTAGGCAGCCAGCAAGGTGATGAAGAAGAACGTGTGCTTGGAAGGCACGGTGAGGAGAGGGAGCAGCCAATAAGAACCTCTGAAGGGACTCTATCTTGTGCGTACTTGTTGAGTGTTGTAGGGCTCCACACATTATGTGCTGCTGCATCGTAGGCACTCAGAGACGTGGATCTTCTACGACTCTTTCTGCTCAGGGGAAGCAGTACATGCCTATAATGGCAGCACTCAAGAGACTGGAGCAGGAGCATGTCTGAAAGTTTAAGGTCAGCCTGGGCTATATGGTTTATTCCAGGCCAGTCTAATCTACACGCTGAGATTCTGCTTCAAGGAAAGAACTTTTCGGGGCCCGGCAGGATGGCTCAGTGGTCTAAAGCGCCTGCTTGGGAAAGCTTGGGCGGAATCAGGGACTGCGGTTCAATCCCAGGCACCACATGCTGCACCAGCCCTGCCCTCGGGGCAGGCTGAGCTGACCATAAAAATGAGTGGAGAAACAAACAAAGGTTCTGAAACAAGAAAAAAATAAATAAATAAAATAAAAAGATATTCTAAAAAAAAAAGAAAGAAAGAAAGAAAGAAAGAAAGAAAGAAAGAAAGAAAGAAAGAAAAGAAAAGAAAAGAAAAGAAAAGAACTTTTCTATCAGTCCTGTGACCTGACATTTTTCTATGCAGGGGCTAGGCGGGATTATTCTGTTTTACCTCTTAGGGCACACATGTGGTAGTCTCATTTTGTAATCCAGAAATAACATGCACATCTTATTCTGATTTTACCCTTCCATGGAACAAGTGTTTTCTTTAAGGGCAGGAATGCCCACAATGCCTGGTTCATAGACGTCAGAATCACACTCCCATTCCCACTGCAAAGGGCCATGGGATCTCTGGAGAAAACTGTAAGGACTGCTAAAGGGCCACGGGATCTCTGGAAGGTGGATTAATACAACCATCACCAGAACTCTTTCTTTCATGTTAAAATTGGTAATGTCTTTGACCTCATGCACATGATATTTGCACAGATAATGATATCAAACTTCCTTACGTGCTGCTACTGGAATCCAAGGTCATTTCGTCATCCTCATCCTCATCGTCTAGATTATCTGCAAGCAAATTTAAAGCATCCAAGTCAGACCCTTGGTAGTGGATTTCCTCACTGGAGAACAGTGAGCTATCTTGCTGAAGAGAGAAAAGATGCTTGGCTGTAACCCACGGCCTGGTATCATGAACCAGAACACTAAGGTCCCAAACAACTGGATTTTCTTTGTAGGCTGCCTTAGTTTTCACTGGGCAAAGGGGAAAAAATCTTTTCATTATTTCAATGAAGGGACACCAGAGAAATGCCATCTTCCTAGGGCTTCTCCAGTTGCATTTTCATCATGTCACAGAGCTGGGGAATAGGGCTGCAGCCTCCACAGTCCTGAGCCATTTCTCTACCATCCACCCAACTCTTTTGCTAAGGACAGGAAAACAACCTTCCATGTATCTCTGCACTTTCTCTCTCTCTCTCTTTTTTCTTTCTTTCTTTCTTTCTTTCTTTCTTTCTTTCTTTCTTTTTCTTTGTTTCCTTCTTTCTTTCTTTCTTTCTTTCTCTTTGTTTCCTTCTTTCTTTCTTTCTTTCTTTCCTTCCATCGTTCTGTTTTTTTTTTTTTGAGTTTTAAAATCCTTGTACATCAAAATCTTTTTTATATATTTTATTAATTTTAATGAGAAAGAAATAGCAATGAGACAGTTTCAAAACAGGTTAGTAAGACAGTTTCACTAATTAATACAGTACATATTGTTGCTTTCATAGCACTCCTCCAAAGTGCAATAAGCACTATCAGTACAAATCTTTGTTCTCATTGAACTAAGTGAAAGTAGTTACATGTCTATCCTATTTTTTTCACTACAAAATGATCCTTCATTTACAAACCCTTGTTTGTCTTGTTTTGTTTTGTCAGAGATGGGTGTTCCATTTTCATTCAAATATTATAGGTGCATGAATTTATCAAAATAACCCAATATAATCCAATAGTTCATAACAGTAGTGGGTTATCAATAGAACTGGCCATGTCAGAAGTTGCTGATATGAGCCTTTTACAGCTTAGTATATTAATATAGCTTTACTTTTAATAGGTCACAGTTAGACTTTTCATTTTCTAAGATCTTCAGTTTGAGATTTTAAAATTGTATTAAACGGGGGCTGGGGAGACAGTTCTGTGGCACAAATGCCTGCCTGGCAAGTGCAAGGTCATGAGTTCTAACTCCAGTCCCACAAAAAAAGAATAAAATTGTATTAAAGGGTATTCTCCCTATCATGTATGCTAAAGGTCCTGTATCCCCAATATCTCCCTTCTGCATCCTATGGCATGCAGTCCAAAAGGGAAAATCTCTGAATGACTCTGAATGAGCTCATCCACCTGCAGTGATAGTGATGAACTTTCCTGTTGAAATGCTGTAATTATCATGTACCACATACTGTGAGCATGTTAGAGATGAAAAATGAAAATCCAGGAATGATCAATTACTTCATATTTCACAACCGGTGCCTTACAAGGATACCTAGAAAACTTATTTATAAAGCAGGCTGTTCCAAATCTAACATGATTCTCCTTGCAACTCCCTACTAGCTGGAAAGATCCTAGATGGACATCTCCTGAATCCAGCAGACACATGTTACCGGGAAATAAGGCAAAAGTTGGAATGGTGTAGCCCTAAGCAAATATGTTTGTCTTCTACCCTTTTACCACCAGGTCCTTCCAGCCAGGACTCCAAATTAAAGGTACATAGGAAGAAAACAGGCATACAGAACTTTTACACAATGCTCTATCTGAGAACCTGAGCATGCTGAGGGAGACCAGAGTGAACAAGAGCCTGTAGCCCGCTTACCTGGGCTCAGTCTGTGGGCAAGTTGCCTGGCCAGCTTGCACACCTCATTGAGTCTGTCTCTGTGCTTCTTCATCTCGCATCTGTGTTGTTCATCTTCAGTGAGGAGACAGCTGAGATTCTGATGGATCACGGAGGCAGCGTGTCTCCCTTCCTCCAACTTAAGTCTTAATTTAGTCAATTCTTGAGCCTGAACTTTAATTAAAAACTGGAAATCCCTGAGGAGAATTAGAGAGGGAATATATATAATAGCAACTCAGTGCCTGATAGGTCAACAGATCATTTTGTTAGGCTGCTAGGAGCATGTGGTCTTAAAGCCTTCTAAGTGGGAATCTTGTCTATCTTTGGCAACAGTGCAGCAGTGTTTTCAACATCAAATATACAAGGTAGGTCCTGGATCTGTACATAGGCAGAGTCCCTCGGCTTTGTTTGTTTTTAAAAATTGTGATACAATGTAATAATATCAATATTATGTAATTGTACATTTCTCTAATTCCTTTGCAATTTGTGAAAATTCCAACAATCACCTCAGAGGAAGTACGAAAGATAAATATTTGACTCCAACCTGAGTCTTTCCGTACATAAGAGGGCAGGAAGACTGAGGACAGTAAGAAACCAGAGTTTTACTCAGAACAACTGCACAAATACCTAAGAAGAACAGAGAAACTTTCAAAGCAAACTGGCTTGGTCGACTAGGAGAATGACACCATAAAGCCAGAAGTTTGTTTCCCATGCCATTATCAATGCGAACCCATTCTTCTTGGTGCCTCTACACTGTGTATCTTACCCATCCAGATCATCCATGTTAGGAAGAAGTCCTATTTCTTCTATTTCAGCATTTCCCTGTTCATTATTTCCTGTGAGGTTATAAATACACAATCAGAGACTAAGCAATACTGTACTAATCAGCCTAGAGGTAGATGGTGACATAAATATTTAGATATGCTTTTAGGATACACTGAGAGAAGTATATTGAATGGTCCAAGTTTTTGTCAGCAAAGAATCTATCTGGTTTGCCAGTATGATCATTCAGAAAAATTAACTTTGAGGTGGACATCAGTATGATGGGAGAGTCTGAGTTAAAAATGTGATTTATTCCCCAGGTGATCAGATATCAATGCAGCATTCCCCTGAACTCCATGTGTGTCCCCTCAGGTGTCACAGCCTGGTGCCTACACATAGATATAGCCTGCTTCCTCTCTGGCTCCTTCAGACCAACTTCCAGCTTTAAGAAGAGGTCACAATCCTCACCCCAGCCCCTGTACCCTTCTCTGCACACTGGATCCTGCCCTGCCAGCTTCTGTGTTCTTCTCCAGGAAGGTCCTTTGTATGCAAGTGGTTCAGAGTACATCACCACTCTCAACACCAAATTCTTCCTTGCCAAAATGCTGAATAACCCCACAATCTAAAAGTTATTGTTTTTCAGTGCAGTACTTAATGTCTGCACAGCTGCTGTGGTAACTGTCCTGCAAAGCACTGTCACCACTGGAGAGAGAAACAACACAGAAAGTTTGAGGTTGATGAAAACCCACCCACACATACGATACAGAACACACAAGGGGTGCATCCTTGGCCACCTTCTGACCTGGCTAATCTTTTTCATTCCGGGTCAGTCTTTCCTTAAGTTCTGTCTCCACCCTGTGTGCCTGTCTTGTCTCTTCTGCTTCAACTACCTCAATATTTTCTCTGCCCAATGAAGGTGTGAATAGCTCTAACTGGGAAAGTATAACTTGTTGACTGTGATGTGATCTCAGAGCCTAGATGTCAAACCAGTTCATATATTTCATTAATCCATGTTTAGGAGAGACTGCTGAAGTTCTGTGTAGGCAGCTGGGACAGCACCAACTACGTCTGTATTTCTCTTCTTCTATAGCACCCCCATTCTCCCCTCTTCCAATCTTGTGATAACTACTTTAAAAAAATATTTGTAGTCCATGTTGACATTTCTGTGGGTGACAGTACTTATATAAGAGCATCTGAGCCGGGCGTGGTGGCGCACGCCTGTAATCCCAGCACTTGGGAGGCTGAGGCAGGAGGATCGATGCGAGTTTGAGACCAGCCTGGGCTACAAAAGTGAGCTCAAGGCCAGCCTGAACTGCACAGTGAGACCCTGTCTCAATAAGACAAAAAAAAAAAAAAAAAAAAAGAGCATCTGAATTACTACTTTCATTCTGTGTCACTCCTCTACCTCTCTCCCTTCTCTCAATGAAGGTAGAAATTGACAGCTTTCAAAGAAAGAGAAATTTATCTCTATTTCTTGGTTTCCTCCATTTTTGAGAACTATCTATCTTCTAATTTCAGTTCCCTTCCATTGGAGTGTGTGTCCTCCTCACCTGCAAAGAGCTTCATGACAAGATCCTCAGTCATCTTGTAACCCTGTGTAAGATGTTCCATGTGATCTTGAGCACTGTACTCTTCAGGGACATCTTGAGTGAGTAGAAACTCCAGATGCAGCCCAAGGGACAAAGAGGCATCTCTCCCTTCACATAGCTGCTTTCTTAACTGGGTCAGCTTCTTGGCATAGCAAATTATGCCAAAGTATTTGCTAAGAGTGGTAAATGGGAAACAAAGACAGTATCACTGCTGGGAAGCGAATCATAAGGACTCTGAGAGACTTTTCTCTGCATACAGTCCAGGGACACCCTTCAAACTAAATGTTGCCACATGCAGAGTAAACAGCGCATAAACTTTTTTAGGAAGAGTTACTTGGCAAAGGAAGTAAATTCTTGAATCACTTTCTAACGATTACTTCCATAGTCTTGAATTTTCTTTGCCTATCTATATTTCTAGCTGAGAGAAAACGAAGCACCTAAAACAATTTGCAAATACCAAATATGCAACCTTCTCTGCCTTTGATTGCATAATGAATCAATAGCATATACATGACAAGTTTGAAATCAATGAGTGTGCATAGCTCATTTGAATTCTGTTTAATGCATTTAAGACACTAGTCAGAAGTAACAATGAACATCAGAAAATGAAACAAAGTGGGCCACATTGAAACACTCATGACTTCTTTGCCTTTGTCTATGATCAAGAGTAACACCCATTTTGAAGTGCCTTGATGGGATAGCATTGAAGCACTACACTCAGCAAAACATGTTTTCAGGGATCTGCCACCTCTAGAGCTCCATAGGATCTTAGTTGTGATTGGAAGTCTTAGATTGTCAAGAGTTACCTGGAGGTCTTTGATTGTGGGTCTTCATCCTTACAATGATGTGCATTTTCTGTAAATAAAGGAAGAAGATACCAGTCACATTATAGGAATCTCTTATTTAATTCTCAGAACAATATTTCACCTGGGGAGATAGCTCAGCAGTCTAAGTGCTTGCCTAGCAAGAGCAATGACCCAGGTTATACCCATGCCAAGCAGACAAGGAAAATAAGGGCTGCTGTTTTACACCTGAAATCCCAGCTCTGGGGAAGGTTACACAGGAGGATCCATAGGAGTCTGAGCTGCATACTGCCACCCTTAAAAAAATTAATAGATAAAACATTTTTTAAATAAAATAAACATTTAAAAAAGAAGAATTCCGATTATATATGAAGTTGTCCTTATGAGGGGGACTCACGGCCTGAATCCAGAGGTGATGAAACCTCGTGTACATCTGAATGCACCACTGCAGTGCAGCAAGGCTCCTGGCTGGTGGGTAAGTCGCACTCATGGCTGCATGTCTTAGGCCCTTCAGCCAAGGCGTCTGGCAGGACTGCTGTTACTGTGTGCTTGTCCATCCCCTCCTTGCTCAGCCTGGCGGAATAAAGAACATCACTAAGGCAAGGGAGATTGAATTAAAGATTCCTTGGTGATTATAACAGAGGCATAAGTGAATAGACACACAATAGCAGGAGCACAACCTTCAATGAACAGACATTTGTCCTCCTAGGAGGAGAGCGCAGTGCACCTGCATTGAGAGAGGGAAACAGACAGAGGAGGTTGCTGCGCTGACTAGAAAATGAAGCAATGAGGAAGGAACCATAAGGCTGCATGTATCGCCCAAGTAAGTCAGAAATATACACATAACCAGTAACAGCATATTTTGTGTGAATTGTGTTGTTCTTATATAGCCACATTCCATGCTCTTAGGATACTACAGCAGAATCCAAGATCTCTTATGTGTATATATATATATATATATATATATATATATATATATATGTGTGTGTGTGTGTGTGTGTGTGTGTGTGTGTGTGTGCATATATATATATATATATATATGTATATATATATATATATATATATATATATATAGGTTACCTTGTATATTCATGAGTATGAAATCCCTGTCAATGCACTAAGTGTGCCTGTAGGGAACAAGAGTTACATCTTGTCCTTGCCTGCTCCATAAACAGAGGCGAGCACATTCTGTGTGTTTAAACACCAGTGAGTTGCTTGGTTCTGTTCAGGCATACTGACATGTATCTCAAGGCAAATGCGTACCTTAGGCAGAGAGGTGCTTCTTCACTAATTGAGAGTATGTAATCATACCAGCATGTTTGCTTACTTCTGTTCATAAAATCTGGGGTTTCCTCTAACTTTTCCTTTTGATAAAAAAAGTCACACAGGATACACCTTACTCACAATAGGACAGAACCCCACTGATTATTACCTGAGAGGCAGAGATGCCTGTTCTTTTTCACTGACTTCATTGTCTTTCTTTTCTGTAACAGAATTCAGAAATATTCACTCAAACATTGAGTACATGCACATCACCTGTTAGAAATATAAGGTCTCCTAAGTACAGAATCAACACATCTATGAGCATGAAGACTCGGTTTCTCTGGACGAACCAGGTGACAGTCTACTGCTGCCAGCACTTCACACTTAATCGATAATTCTAGGACTCTGGTCAAAAGATAAAGCAGAATAAAAATTAAAATTAAAAATGACAATGCAAGCCGGGCGTGGTGGCTCATGCCTGTAATTCCAGCACTCGGGAGGCTGAGGCAGGAGGATTGGTGCGAGTTCGAGACCAGCCTGGGCTACAAAACTGAGCTCAAGGCCAGCCTCAACTGCATAGTGAGACCCTGTCTCAAAAAAGACAAAAAAAAAAAAAAAAGACAATGCAGAATGACGCACATAACTTGGAAAGGAAGTTGGGAAACTGCGAAGCATTTTGACAAGTGAGAGCCCAGGCTAAGGCTCACTAAAGCCAGGGTGAAAATCTCAAGCCTGTATTGTGCTCTCTCCTCTTCCACACGTGCACACGTGTAACAGACTCAAATGGCACAAAAATGGGCACCAACCGCAGAACTCGCTCAAGAAGCCAAGACACAGGATCAGACAAAAATGAAAACAGCTGAAGGGATTTTAATCTAGAGCAAATAGGCAGCATACAAAAAATATATCATAAAATCACACATATAAACTGAAAACTTTCATAAAATCAGGTTAATTTCCATTTATGCCATCCATTTAATTATCTGTGCATTTCAAGAAAAATTTTGAACAATTCTCAAGACAGAAGAGTTAGGTATTTGAGAAAGACCCAGGACTAAGTGGATCTGTTAGGAGGGCCAGCAGATAAAAATAATTACCCCTTTTGACAGATGAGAATAAATATTACAGAGACAACGGAGGAGACCACACCGACCCTCATTCTCTTTGCAGTGGGGAACTTACTTGCCACATTCAGAGTGTAAGGATCTGGGTCCTCCTTGGTCATGGATACTGCATTCTCATCACGCTGGTGGAAATTACGAGAGTCTTGGCAGTAGAAAACAGTCAATAACTCCTTGTTCATTTTGTCCTGTGGTACCTTATTTTTATCCTCATTTTCTTGGAGATCGCTGTACGGAGAAGAAAAGGTAAACCACAAAAGACTGGACAGCACAATTTGTTATCTGGTCCTGACATGAATCACAAATGGGAGCCCACACAGAAAGAGAATCCATTGCTTCAGAAACTGAGCATGGTCACCTGTGAGTGCATGATTGTCATGAGGGTTACAGCAGGACAAGGAAAGAGTCAAAGAGCAGCGGGTGCTCCCTAAAATGAAGGGAGGACTTGCAGACAAGTGGGAGACTTCACACTCCTGGTAGGATGCAGCCATGGCTGGGACAAGATGCAAAATATCCAGTGGCTACAGCTCCAGTATATTTAGTTTCATATAATATGTAAGGGGGGATCGTTTTCTTAAGGGTTTCAGAGGCATTAGTGGTTCCAAGGGATTATGGGAACCACAGAACAGATGATATGATTTGATATAATGACCTATTTAGTCCAGTTGCCTTTCTTGGTAAGGATCAACAGTCAACAAATTGAAGTTTAACTTGAGAGTGCACATCTCCACCCAATGGCCTCCCATAAGAAAGTTTAAGGCATCAACATGAGTGCACGTAAAACAGATTCATTCACCTTGGGCTACAAGGACTCTAGTTTACCACACATGGGAAGGAACCAAATGTTCACACCCAAAGAAGAAGTCCCAATTAAACAGACCCCATCCACACTTGGTAGAAAGGAGGAAACACAGACATATACACAGTGTCTGCTATTCCTGGGACCTGACATCTCCAAGATTCAGCATTGCATTCACAGCCTATGATGTTCAGATTCACCTGGGTACCAAGGGCTCTGCTTCCTTGTCTTCTTTCCCAGCCTCCTGAGGACCTGTTAATATAGACAGACAGACACAAATGATCACAACAGAAACGCAGCTCATCTGCTACACACAATGAGCCAAGTCAGACACAGAGACACAGGGGATCTTGGTCTGAGGACAGCACACTGAGGACACTACCATAGGAAGTCTGCTGCTTCCTACTAAAAATATTAGATGGCTTGCTTTACTCAGCACCTGGCCAGCTCTCCCTAACCTGCTCAGTTAATATCACTATGGGATTTGCACTCAATCTAATAATCAGTTAAAATAATTCACTGCTTTATAGAAAAAAATCTACAAGACTGACAGTGTGTTCTATTAGACACACTGGTTCTTGTTCATAGATTACAGGTAACTCGCTGAGACTAAACTGACACTGGGACCGGATAGATCCTCCAGAGTAGGCGATATGGTAATGCTCAGGGAATGCTTTGCATGCAATATATATATTGCTAACAATATCAGGAGTCCTGGGCCCAGTAACAGATGCCTGTAATATTAGTGCTCAGAAAGCTGAAACAGTATCGCTGTGGGTTACAGATCAGCATAGCACCATAGCCAGTGTAAAACCTGTCTGAAAAACAAGGTGAGATTTTCTGTAAGAAAGAAAGAAGAAAATTAAAGCATCAAGGATAGTGCTATGACTTTAGCATTATAGTCAGCACTATGAATGAGTGAATAAATTCTACTAGGAGATGATGTCTTAGAAGAGGTAAGAAAGCTTCCAAGAGAAAGAATTGTTGGCATGGATGGGAGGAACCCTGGTAAAATCACCAATGATAAAATCAACAGGAAAAATATGTTGAGGCAGTCACTGCCGTGGAAGGCATGCAATCCATCACCAAGCATTTGCAAGTGCTATGCAGTGGAAATCAGCGAACCCAAGGTTAAAGAGTGAGCCTGAGCAGGCCTCATACACACAGGTGCCACAGGGAAATACAGGGTGAGGGCCCATCCTGCTTAACTCAATACCATAAATTTTGTTTTGAATCCAAGGAAATAAGGCTCAATGAGGACAATTCACTTCACAAGGGTGGACTCACAAGCTTCTCCTAGAGAAAGGAAGAGTTCAGGATTATCTGTCAGGTCACCAGGAATCTCCTGAGAGTTACACATGTCCCAGCCATGGAGGGAAGACTTGGGCTCTCTATGCAATGAGGCCTGCAGGATTATTTCAACTTTTTCTTTGTTTTCAGCCTCAGGGTACATCCTGGTGAGAAAAACAATGCAGGTAAACCAAGGAGGATCCTCTATGAAATTCCCAGGGGATACTGACAGAGGTATAACTGAGTGGGTGCTATAAGATAAGGGCTACTAGCTATAAACTGAAAGAAAATCACTGGGCAGGAGCTGCCTGCCTGATGCCTGAGGTAAGGGAAAGGAGCAAATGCACAGTGCCATGGATGGAAAGGGAGCTTTTGGGAACAGAGAAGAAGGCTTCTACATGAAACAACCATGGCACCCAGGGCACACAAGCAGCACAGCAGTGACTGGACCCTTTAGTGTGATTTTACACACAGCAGGAAGGTCAATGCTCCTGAGAAACTGGAGGGTCCAAGAGATTTAGTGCATTTTGAAGAGTCTTCATATATATGTATTGTGACATGGCAGTTTAGTTTAGTATAGGCAGGTTCCTTGATGTAAAAGCACTGCTGATACACTGAAACCATTCATCTGTGACCAGACATGCATCACATTCTCAAGTCAACACTACAACAAATGAGTAGAGATTCTGTGGATTTCATATAGCTGCGAGGTGGTTGGTTCTACTCAGTGTAGATCAGTGTTCCAAAGACAAAGGACACCTTGCTGGAGAGAGGCGCTTCACTGGAGGAGAGCATGTTGTCACACTGGCAGCATTTTCTAGCTTTGCTTGCAAAATCTGTGGTTCCTTTAAATCTCCTTTTTGGAACATTTAGGAACTTCAGCCCAGTCCAGGCCTGGATATATATATTCTTACCTGGGGCTCAGCATTGCATATTTTATTTTAGAAACTTCCTCTTCATGATTGTCTGAAATGAAATTCAGAAATGTCAGGCCCTAAGTGTATTAAAAATTTAACAAAACCAAAAATTTTGCTGAAAAACATCAAAACGTAAGGTGACAACAATCATTTTTAAAGGTATAAAAGTAAAAAATACAAAGATATGTCTTGAGCCGGGCATGATGGCACACACCTGTAATCCCAGCCATTGGGAGGCTGAGGCAGGAGTATCAGTGATAGTTTGAGACCAGCCTGGGCTACAAAAGTGAGCTCAAGGCCAGCCTGAGCTGCATAGCACGACCAAAAAAAAAGACAAAAAAAAAAAAAAAAAAAAAAAAAAAAAAAAAAAAAA